>JAUYWI010080465.1:0-13248 GCA_034780595.1 Parotoplana pacifica
GATGAAAACCAAGTTAAAAATTAAAAGTTAGTTAACTTTTTATCAGTGGAGTTCGAGCCTAACTACGATTGATAAGACCCATAGAGGTCGAAATAGGTCACGTAGTGGCTTATTGGTGAACATACATATAATAATTTATATTATTTCAGTTATGGGGACCTATTCATTAGCAATGGTTCCCAATCAACCATCAATATGATCGGTATGGTTCCCAATCAACCAGCAATATGATAGCAATGGTTCCCTATCCACCATCAATATGATAGCAATGGTTCCCAATCAACCATCAATATGATCGGTATGGTTCCCAATACTATGAAGCTGGTGTTTATTAATATTAGTAAAATGTTGTTTATTTTAAACTCTAAAATAGAATATCTAAATCCCTACCATGTTATACTCGTATACACTCGGCCAAAAGTTTAAGAACACTTTTAAAAAATCTTTTTTTTGTGTCTCAAATGGTAAATTTTTTAATTTTTACAATGCAATTGGAATTACTTACTTTTAATTATGATAAATGGAATAATAACATGTATAATGTTCAACGAAATATTTATAGCATGTACAACAATCAGTATTTCGTGGGATACCCTTGGAATCAATCACCTGTATCCGTCTGGGCATTGAATCAATGAGGATTTGAAATTTTTCAACAGTGATTGCATGGTTCCACGAATTTAAAATAACACCGATGTGCTCGTTGCGGCATTTTTTTGTGTTTATTTACCAGACATTGTACCCTAGACCAAAGGTTCTCTATTGGGTTCAAGTTGGAACTTTGGCCTGGCCACCAAGCAAGCGGGGTGATCTGTGAACCAGCAATAAAGTTTGTTACCAGCTTTGAGCGATGCCACGGAGCTCCATCGTCTTGGAAGTAGTAATTGCCATCTGGAAACTATTCAGAGCAGATGGTAGAATTTGGTTCTGCAGGACGTCCTGATAAACTGCACCATTTGAATTTCAAACCATTCTTCAGTAGGTAGATACGACCAACTTCATGATATGATATGCAGCTCCATATCATTTTTGATGCTGGAAATTTGACAGTAGCAGTCAGACAATCTGATTTTAACCGCTCGCCTTTCCTTCTCCACACAAAATCATGACTTCCAAATATCTCAAATTTTGCCTCATCTGAGAAGATAACGAGCCTCCATTGATCTAGTCTTGGAATTCACGGCACCAATAAAGACGGCGTTCCCATTGACTCTTATTGATATAAGACCTATTGGCAGGCTTGTAAGCTTTGAAATGGCGTCGTGTTGTTCTGGAACTGATGCTTGTGCCAGTGGAGGTTAGCATCTCGTTGCTAATGTCCGCGAATGTTGATCATCTGCTGTTGATACATTTCCTTATCAAAATTATACCCTCACGCTTGTGGTGATTTGTGACCTCTCCACCACATCGCTTCTTGAGAGAAGTTGAGGCACCCATTGAAGACTCTTTGACAACTGAACTAACAACAGATTTGCTGCCATAGTTATTTGAACAAGTTGTCTAATACTGAAGCCTTCTTGTGAAAGACCTGCAATTATAGCTCGATTTTTTTAAATGAAATTTGAGCTGATTTTCACATGGTAACAAGTTTAATAATATCATTAAAATAGAGAAGCAGTTCAAATGAATGTTATGTTTATTCCTAGATATTTGTTATACGTATAATGTGTGCTGTGTAAGTAGGTACTTTAGTTTCTTTTAAATAAGCCATAGATCTCATTTAAAATGAGATACTCAGTACTGCTGTCTTGGTTTTGTATTTTACAAAATGTTTATTCCTAGATATTTGTAATACGTACATATAATGTGTGCTGTGTAAATATTTTAGTGTTTTTTAAATAAGCCGAAAAGCTAAATATACCTCAAAAATGGATTTTCCAAAAGCTATACATACCTCCAGAATGGAATTCCCAAAAGCTAAAAATAGATAGAAACGTGTATTCGTCTTTTTGACGCAAACAATAGTTTCATTTAAATAATATTGATCAGACACAATAGAATGAGAAAACCATAACTTCAACTTAAAGTGTTGATATCATATTTTTATCTCCTTTTTTAATTTTTATGTATGTATTGATCTACCTATCTGTTAAGTTTACTTGAACCATATCAAATATACAAAATCTTGTTTCCGTTCTTTTTTACGCTTTGTTCATCCATTTGGCACCAATGCATCCATTTCTATTAAAAACATTGTTTTTTTTACTTTCTCTCGTGTATAAATTACTGTCATTGTTTAAAAATAGAAAATATATTCAACTAAATATCTGGGATTATTGTGCCACTGATTAACTATATACTTACCTAATTATAGACCAATTGATCCCATTTTAAAAGTAATTAAACGAAAACTAACAAATATGTTCTTTTAGTTTATATCATCTACGAATATTTATTCAAAGACAGTAAAACTGATTAAACCTACATAGCTACAACAGAGCTAGGTAAAATCCACTTAAAACAGAAGATATAACATTGTTAAAAAATAAAAGTGTGTATCTAAAATAAGCGATCAACTCAATAACTTTCATTTTGAAACATTATGTATAGAAATATATGTACATAATATGTACATTTAACGTTCTTTTTATTACGTTCAAAGTGTCCTTATAACTTTTAGCATAATCAACTTAACCCACTAAATACAGGAAACCAAAAAATTGTAGAAAATACTCGTTATTTTAAAATGAGAAATGTGTGTCGATATCTGGGTGGGTAGGTTGTATATGAAACTGTCACGACCTGAAGTTAACAAAATCACAATATAAATCGATTTAAAGTTGTACTTTTTATTGATGTTACTCTAATTTGATAAATGACATGCATATTTATAAATAATTAATCAATATCTAGATTGTAAATTATATAAATAGATATCCATCGTATGTTCATTTTAAAACAAAAACTTGCATCAGAAACAATTTAGTTATCTTTCTTTCGATTTCTATGGAAATTATCCAAATATCGAATAAATTAGTAATTTTTTATGTCTAAGTCAAAATAGGTCATACAGCACCTACATACCTACTCTGGTTGCTTGTTTCACAGTTTTCTTGATATGTTACAAATAGTGTACCTACATCAATCCTTTTAGTTGATGCCGTATTACATAAAACCTTCCTATATGATGTTCTTTAACTCATATATTAAATATATATGATTGACTAAAAAGTCTTGACCGATTTTGCTAAAATTTAATACATCATTAGATTTCAATGCATTGTAATCCAGAATTGATAGGTATATCTATTGGCGAAATAAATTAGCTATAAAATCAATAATTGATAGTTTCTGTTTTATTGGTAGCTGACAGTAGTCCGACTAAGCTCAGTCTTTGAGTCATCGGTCTTTACCCATTTTTGAGTTTGGCAATAACTCAATTATATTTTTTCACCGTTTTGTAGGTACATATAAATGCAATGATGTATATAAATTTTAGCAAAATCGGCAAAGACTTTTTATCAATCTTATATATAATTTCCTCCATAAAAGAAAGTCAGTGGTTAAAACCACTGTTATACTTATGTATTTCATATAATTAAATAACTATGTTTCAAATACAGAAATTGAAACTCTATCAAATTTATACCTACTTTTAGATTTATTAGCAAAAGTGAAAAAATGTGACCAAACTGGTAAAATTAACAATTCGGCTGAAAAGCTTATTTTTGAATCTGAATTGCTTTATTTTAGAAATTTTTAATAAATTTCTTTATTCAAACTGCTCTGCTACACAGTTTTTCGTAAATCTAAAGCCACTGATTTTGTATAATTTAATCTCACCTCTACACTTTTGAAAGTCCACACTTTCTATGGGTTCCGAAATAAGATTCCGTTCAATCAAATACTTTGTGCGAGTTCTTGATTCTAATGTTTCTTTTTTCCCGTCACTCGTAGCCCCATCTGCACCCTCCACTTCAAGTTCAGCCAGACAGCCAGTAAAGGCACCGCTTGCAGTATCATCAAATCCCACCACTCTGAACACAGTGTTGACACGCTTTAGGAGACCAGACCAGCTGTAGCTGGACAGTCCAGACACCGGCAATCCGCCTAAACTAAGCACTGTGGAAAACAGGAAGTTTTGTGGCAGATCGTAAGTAAGTACCTGTCGCGGTTGATTGTCCACATAAATGGCTAGTTCACGCCATTGTCGTCTAAGAGTCAAGGCAACCTTTAGACATAAGAAATAAATTAGCATCCTTTATCGTGTAGAAATATATAAACTTATAATTATCTCATACAACATAATAACATTCTAACATGTATAAAATATTTTAACCAGTTTTAAAACACTAGTCTGTGTGGAATTATACTAACAAATAGCCAATTGAAAATGTCAAAGACAAAAAAATCTTCAATACGATAATGGTTGTGAGTTTATGTTTTTTTTTCAATTCGATTTATTGTATCTAGGTCGTAAATTAAATGTTATTATTTAACTGTATTACGAGTATGGTATGCTTTCAAATATTTAACTTTTAAATGTAATTTTTCTGATGAAGACACGTATGTCGCATTGTTCTAAATACGTAAATTTGGTGTTTATTGTTACATAATGTTTGCTCACCTACAAACATCTTAATTACTGGTAGGTAGTTTTTTTTACTTTTAAGCTATATATGTATCTTTATTATAGAAATACTGTATATCAAAAACTGTTCATGTTATGTAAAATGATCTATCATCATTAACCCATTATTCAAAGAAGAAGAAATAAAACTGAAAGTACGAGTATAATGCTGATAAATACTTAAGTGATGATAAATATTATATACATTCCAGTACCTGATGCCACAAGTTATCATTTAACAAAATTGTATTCTTGGCTACAGCAACTCGTGCTACTCCCGTGCCTGTTCCCTTGTAGCCGGCATAAGGTGTGAATTGCCAAGCGACATAGAGGGTGCCTCTGATCATGAATAACGTAATGCGTTCACTCGAAGGAGCTGTAACTGACGCGCCATCGCCCTGAACATGGACCAGAACACAGTCGTACAGCGTACGGAAGGAAAGATGAATGGTATTTTCAATTCTTTTTAGTTCGATTGGACTTCGTAGTGTTGTGACCTGATGTTGAAAATTGGCAGTCATCACCTAGAGGAAGGAAATACATAGTTATGTAACATGCAAATGTATGATTGTTGAACTAGTGATTATGTACTTTAGTAACAACCAGTAGCCAAGTGTGGTTAGCACGTCTGACTTTGAAGCAAGAGCTCGGGGTTTCGAAAGTGTTCAAAAATATGAGGCATGGCAACCTGATAAGTGGCCAGCCAGGGGTGTGCCAAAGAAGCAAGTCTAAGTCCAAGGACGTCATTTTAGTCAGGGATGCCATGGTATTTTTCCACTTCATTTTAAAAGAGAAAAAAAGAAATCCATAGAAACAGGGTAATTATTTATTTATAAATTGTTTGATTGTTTATGATAGACCTTCTTATTCATGACCATTTTTGATTGTTTTCAAAACTTTACAAAATTCATAAATTCCAAAATCAAAAGACGGGAAATTCGATAAAAACCGGGAAATAGACATCCCTGAATCATTATCATACATCAAAAATGGATCAAATAGACTAAAAAATATCTTGCTTCAAATCTTAAATCTCACAAACGTGAGAAAATATGCAAATTTCATTTTATTCCTTACGTCCTAGTACCTACTAATTGTTCCGTCTTAACTTTTGATTTTATTTTGTACCCCATCGTCCTTTGGTATCTGATATTTCAATATCGATTTTATTTCATCACATCGTTTTCTAAGTTATTTAACTAAACGCAAAACGTCTTCCTTATACAGTCAACATTAAAAGATACTACCTACCAACTTAATAATCAAATTATACAATTTTATTGATCTATCATGAATGAGTGGCGTGTTGAATATAATATGCAGTAAACGGTTCCCAAATTATGGAACTGATTTGGAATTACAGCTGCAACACCACCTATCGCTTTACTAATTAATTTTATTAGATGTTAGATAACGTTTTTTAACACAAAATTTTATGTGTATTTTCATTTTAAATCATGATGCTTTGACGAGGTTACGTCTGAAAGTCTGGTCCCACCCTGTCCTCATCCAGTTGCCCTTGTCCACTCCAGGCCAGCTCTCTCACTGCAGGCACCTCAAGACAAACTTGAAAGTAACATAGTCAAGCTATCTTGTGACGATATCACTTTATCAAAATCTCAAACCTGAGAGGATTAAATCTGAGACTATTGTCATTTCATCAAAACATTGTAGGATCAAAATAACAATTGAACAATTTTTGAATATAAACTAAAATTGTCTTTGAAATAAAGAAATATTCTATGAAAAATACATAATTGAGTCTACAATAGTAACAATTGCTTTATTCAAAAACCTAGTCAGGCGTCATAGTTTAATATTTCAGAAGTTCGATCACATGATGATGTTTCAAAAGTATGGTGTTTAAAAAACTAATTGCATTATTAGCTTTTGAGAAAATAATAGGGGTGCACCCCCCCCCCACACCAAGCCCACCTTAGTTTCATAACCCGAGCAGGTCTTCTTCCGACAGTCATTTCTCAGTATATTGATGTCGGGATAAACAGGGCGGGTTGCTACGCCAGGTCCGACCATGGTAGTCGTAAATAAGTTGGTCTGTCGACTGGACGCCGTATCCATTTTCCACAACAAATCCAACTCGTTCCAGTAGAAGTTACGCAGCTGACCGCGAAATTTCCCATCTTGTTTGGACAAGGGATTTTCCACACCAATAACAATACGATTGGTACGGAATGCCAAAGGTTCCAAATCGGTTTGATTTCCAGCTTTGGAAAAATGAAGATACATTTAAACAGATAGCTTAGTTGTTAAGGTGATCAAATTTTAAATTAAAAAACTAAAAATGAAAAAAATTTAAAAAGAAACTTGACAAGTTACTTATCCTGTTTTATTTACTAAATAGTCTTTTTGTTATCAATGTTAAATAAATAATTTTATTTAACTAAAGAAAATAAGATAAAATAAAATTTTAAGATATTTCTAGAAACAATAGACCGATTTATCTTACACCAAATAAAGTAAATTATCATATCACCAAAATTCATCAAATGATAATGATGTTGATATGTATCTTATGTCTAATTTATATTAATTTCCACTAAACATATAAAATTCCAATGAATCTATATTACATAAAACACATTTTCTGTAAAAATATTCAATACTAACTAACTAAGTGTGGGTGTCACCAAATATGTGGGTTTTTAAAATCTTTAGCTAACATTAGAGTCCGTGAATACAAATTAGATTAATTCTAGTTGGAAATTAAATGTCAAAGTCCAACATAAGAGGTAGGTACCTATCAATATATCAGCGACTGTAAGAAGTTATTTATGAACTTATCGTTGGATATAAATATAGAAAAGTTTCACACCTTCGCAAGTCATTCATCAGACAATCTGTTTTGTATCTCACAAGCCTTAAGTTAAATATTATATTTGTACCATCTACCTAACGATGTATTTATCAGAATTTAATACATCAACTTAAAATATAATATAGTGTACTGTAGCATATTTAAAATTTTTCTTCATCATTTTAGTTTTTTACATATAGAAAACTAGAAAACACTAAATTAATTAGTATTCCGTGACACTTATACTTTCCATTTCAACATTCTCTATCGTAGACCAACCTAAAAAAGCATCTTTGGGGCTTGATGGGTTGATTAAAAGAGTCTGAGATCCGAGACTATATGTATTTTTCGATGACTTATGGTGACTTATGGTCCATATTTTGCTATCGATATGCTGATGTCCATAAAATTTTAAACTCATAGAGATAATTTTTAAGAACCATCTAAAATATTTTTTCATTTTAAAACCAACTGCTACTCAGCCTATCATACATATATTCCTAAGCATAATTTCTATGAAAGACATTAAAAAGATATTTATTCAGGGCAGGTATGAATCTTAAATTTTAAATATTTTGCCTATGAAGTTTCTTTAAAAAATATTTTAACAGGTAGAAACATATCCATTTACTTTTGAACAGGACCGGTTTCTCAGTATCGACCCAAACTTGGAAAACATTGAGACGTCGGCGTAAGTAGAACGTGTGCCATTTAGTGTCATCTAGTCCCGTCTTTGATAAGGTGACATACTGAAATACATACATAATTCATTTCTTGTTACTAGTACTTTGTATAAATTAAATATAAAATTTAACTTTTCACTATCATGAGAACAAAAATTTCCGAGCATCAATAGTGAAATAAATAAATATTCCTGTGGTGAGGAAGGCAAAAAACTTTCCGAAAAAGCTAGACAGTACATCTTAAGAAGGCTGAACTTGAGACCTAAATGTTATGTACAATTAGTGTACCTACATCAATCCTTTTTGTTGATGACGTATTACATAAAACAGTCTTATATGATGTCCTTTAACTTATGTAAATATAAATACTCAGAGATGTTACCGAATTCTTATAAAAACCATTATAAACTGTAAAAACTAAATAGTAGAAATAACTGTTTGTGAAAATATTACTATACTCGTACGTATGATTGACTAAAATGTCTCGGCCGGTTTTGTTACATTCAAGGTTAAAACTAGGACTCTGAAATAGAATTTGAATTACATTTTGAAATACATCCAACAAACGACATTACAATGCTATCTATATATAAGGTTTTCCCTAAATAAATTTAAAGCATAAATTTTATGTAATCATATACATACAATATAATCTTATATTTAAAATTGAAGACTCTTATGCCTAAAATTAAGTAATATTTCTGTTTAAATTAGACATGATTTCTAAAGAAAGAGTATAACATGAAACTGAATTTACATATTATTTAGTCTGTCCGAAATTATATTGCGTGATATTTTAATGTCATCCAGGATGTACTTTATTTTCATATTTTAACCTATAGTCATATTTCTGTATTTTTTTAATTTAAAAAAAATTAAACATTCTTTTATAATTCGTTTTATAGACAACTGTAAGTGAGATCATAGAAATGTATATCTCTATAAGTAGTATTGTTATTCTGGCATATTTTCTAAATATTTTGTAGGTTTGGCATATAATCTGAACATGGGAGACCATCAATAGTCTACCGTTACTTAAAAGTACATTTCAGGTAGAAATATATTAATCAACGTAAAAATCATAAAGCCTTAAAATGTTGCACATAACTTCAGAATTTTTTCACAAATTGTATTGATTTCCTTTTTATTCATATACAAAATAAAATTTGAAGATATACATATTTTAATAACAACATTAATAAAAAATATTAAATACCTGCCTAACTAGGAATTCTTCATTAGTTAGATTTATCGGTTACAAATATAGACATTTCAGATCGGTCAACGACAAACGTGTCAGCCGGTTCTATGTATTTACATGTATGAAACCGGCAAATAGCCATTTAGATAAATAGCGATGTAAAGGTCACAATTAAACTAATGTTTTTGATCTTATGTATCGATATATATCAACAAATTCAGAATATATCATAAGCAAACAGATAAATGACTATACCGCTGCATGAAAGCGATAATTTAAAAGCCACAAGATGTCCAGATAACTATGGTTAGTTTATTTTTATCTAGTTATAAATAGGTAACAGAATTTATTAATTTTCTATCAAATAATTTAGCCTTCGTTGAAGAAAAGCACTATACAGCATTTTCAATTTGTATGAATAGAAACGTACGAAATTCATATATAATTACTACTGTAATATCTAAGAATTATCATAAATATTTAGCATAAGTCTGCACAGGTGCACGCGTTATGTCAAATCTCAGGTTATGGCGATCATAACAGTTCACTAACTAATTAATACCACAAATGAAGTTAAATCTTCTCGTTTATTTAAAACTGATAAATTTTGTATTTCTATAAAGCAATTGAGCTAGTCCTTGACAAGTTCTTTTGCCTTGAGTGGGTTGTTTCAACGTGACTGTCCCTGGTTTCATAGTCACCTGCAGTTAAAAACTCATGATAATTATTTTGCATATAAAAGACATAAAGGAGAAGGAGTCGTTTTTTGAATTTATGTTTAGTAAATGTCCACAGAAGTTGTCAAAATGACATCACTTTCTCTTTTGAATTATCCATAATTTTGGAAGTATGAATATCATGTTCCAAAAGCTTTTCCACCATATTATTTTTTTCCTGACCTGTTTCTGACCCTCTTGACTGACTAACTGCGACTTAGAAGTAATGCTAGGAACAGTCCCTACTCCCTAAAGATAAAATAAGAAAATAACACTATTTCTAGGTTTTAGAGAGATCCCATTGAAAGCTAAATATAAAAAGTTGCACGAAAATTCCAAAGTTCAATCACAAAAAAATCGAAGACCATCTTAAATCAAAGCTTACAAGCATAGTACCAATAAAACCAATAATCTCAAGTGAAACAAATGCGAAGAAAAGTCAGAAAACTACAGAACACATACTTCGTCTTCTGTGGTTCCTGACCTTTCACAGTCACAAAATCTCAAAGAAACCTCTAGCAACTACTTGTTTTTTTGCTTTAGCCGGCTTCCTAGTTGGCTCTATGCAGCCCAACTCCAAGTCAACATAACTGGGAAGTTCAGTAACCTATACAGAAAGGGATCAGCAGATGTTCACATACCTGTCTTAATCTGCAATTTTTTTACTGAACGATCTGGTCCGGAATATCCGAAATGGTCGAACAATATTATGAAATTGCTCAGAAGAATGGAACACCTTCACAGCAAGCGTACATTCTAGGGCAAATGATTATCAATAATAGCAGACCATAGATTGACTTTCTTGAAATAAATAAATCGATACTTTTATAAGGACACAATTCAGGGTGTCTTTCACTGGATAAAAACTTTTGGGACACATTGTACAACTAGCAAGTGCAGTAACACCAAAACTTTTAAGTATCTAAGGGAGGCCGACTATAATAATTATGATTGTTCTAAGATCCCCTCAGAGTGATCCATGACCCCAATCCGGGTTTTATCTCAATTGTCAAATAGAATAAGGTTATTTTCCAATATTTTATCGACTCTATAGCTGCTTCAAGCGACTGTACCCATATTACAAATTTCTTATAAATATTATTCCTCAAATGTGAGCTAGGTATGACCTACAAGTAATTAAAATTTTAATAACCAATTTATGAAGTTATTCATGTTATTTACCTATATACAAATCAAGGACAGCATACTCATCTAAAATGTATGTAGGTATTAACATTTTGGTAATTAATGTAAGCACCTGTAACTTATAAAAATATTTTATTTAGTGGTTAAATTGTCAACATTACTAAAATTATTATTTCCGTCACATACCTATCTTTTTCTAACAAAGCTTATTCCATACAACCTGCCATTAACACCTCATAATTTCAACATATTAGCGTGATGTCTGTCGATAAAACCAAATGCTCAGAGATTTATTATGATTTAAATGTCTTGGTACTTAAATTTCAAAACTAATATACATGCATACAAACATAGTTGGAAAGTTGACATTACATTTGCAAAACAAATTGTTTTTTGTTGCTTTGTAGTTTTAATACAAAAAGTTATGTACATCGTGGACCAAAAGTAGTAATAGTACTTAATTTTAAATATCTACTGCAAAATATTAGAATTTTATTGACAGTAGACCATTTGTAAATGAAAAATATGAGTTTGGTTACTAATGTAGATAGATCACCGATCTAAATCAACATATTATATTTGAGAAGTGCTACTTTTGTCTACCAATGTAGAAAGAAATAACTCTTTATTTTGTTCCTTTCCTTTGTTTTTGCTTTGGTACAATTCTTTTGGGTTTCTTTTTTGTAGGTTGTAATTGAGATTTAGTTTGCTGGGTTTTTTTCTTCTGCTCTTTTTTCTTTGATACAATTATTTTGGGTTTCTTTTTTGGAGGTTGCAACTGTAATTTAGTTTGCTGATTTTCTTTCTCCTGCTCTTTTTCCTCGTTTAACCGTTCCCTTTTTTTCACTGGGCACTCTTTAGGATTAGCAACTTGATTTTTTTCTTGAACGTCTTCTTTGAATTCTTGTTCAGGGTCAGTATTTTGTAAATGTGATGTGCGATCGCCTGGGGTTTTTTCAATTCCAATTAACGCTTCTGATCGCCTGTGAAACGAACATAGATCGTCAATGCATGCTAAAAGTTTCTCCTTTTGACTCATCCTAGTTGGTTCCTTAGATGTAGCAGGTGACATGTCTAAATTACTAAAACCACGTCCAATGCGAAATCGCACTAAATCGTAACTAGTAGCAATTGATGCACACGAAGTTGGCACGTAATGACATTTAGCAAGAATGTCTTTGGTACAAAGACTATATTTACTCATTAAGTCCTTACGACAAATTCTGCAATGTAAACGAGCTAACTGAAAAAGAAAGCCTCGTTTATTGTGCTCCAAAAATCGAAGTTGAACCACGATCTTTTTCTGTTGTACGAGATCATAAGTTTCCATCAAATAAGTAAACATATTGAGTGGCAGTTCCTTCTCTCTTAAAAGGTTTGGGGCATTCGAAAGTCGGCCTAAAATGAGGATGATGGCATAATTGTCTGTATAAATGACCATCAATCGATTTTTATAATTAGAAGCCCACTTTCTAACAGCATAAAGTACGGCTAACATTTCAATCCTGTTGGATGGAACTGATTCATCCGAAGAATCTGGAAAATCCAAATGCCAATTAATATAGTACCAATCGCGAGTTCTTGCCTCATATCCAGCTGCAGAAGTACTGCTGCTCTCAACTAAAATACTGTCTTTTAATTCTTCAGGTAAAGAAACACATAATTTTTCACATTGAGAAATTTGATCATCATGCAAAACAGGGACTTTATGAGCAACGCTTTCTGTCTTTTTGGAATTGCCTTTATCTGATTTGAGCCAACCGGAAAACCAATTCAACATACCTCGTTGTAGGAATGTTAATTTTTAACAAAAATAATATATTCTATTTCTATGTAGACAAATTTCTATATCTACAAATTTTAAATATTTTTATTGCGGATCATAAAAATCGTATAATTGTCATCAAAGTAAGGCCGAAAAATACAGAAATTTGATAAACAATATAGCAATATGGATTAGAAATCGATGGCCACAATGTTAGAAACTGAAGCCGCGTTAGCGGTTGAAGTTTTTAACATTGTGGCCATCGATTTCAATTCCATATTGTTATTGTCTATTGCCTTCCATAATATTTTCAAATTTGAAAAGAAATGCAAATATTTATGGAATATTATTA
>JAUYWI010080476.1:0-13246 GCA_034780595.1 Parotoplana pacifica
TCTTCCCATACATGACCACATGACACTCTTAAATACACAAACACTTGCCCAATTACACAAATCAAACCATCCTAATATACATCATCTTACAACATCTCAATACACACACCCTAAACGCAAACTTAAACAGAATATCATGACCAAGCAGAAACACCTACTTCCACCAAAAACATCTCTTGACCTAGATGATAATACCTACAAACAAACAATTCATACAAATATAGTTTCAGATACAATTCAACATCTTCTCCATAATCCAATTCTCAACACTCCTCCTCCTAGCATTTGTAGCCAGGAACAAGACCTCTCGATACAACACAAAACTATACTTGCACAGTTACACAGCGATTCTTGTCATCTACTCAACCAATTCCAAAAAAAGAAATTAATCCTAATATAGCTAACATATGTCCATACACATCTTTAACTGTGCACATCACCCGACACACTTGAATTTCTCTGACCTATGGTCAAATCCATCAGATGTAATCAAATTCATGACCCACACTGGGAGGACTATCCTTTTTTACAAAGGGTAGGGGCTACAATAACAAAACCAAAATATTTATTGTTTTTTGAGTGATGGGTTCAAATTGAGACACCCTGTACCTATATATGACCGCATCTTATTTTCTATTTCAATGAACCACAATCATAATCCAATATTTATATTTCTTTAATAATACCTTAACAAAATATTTTTAACTGGCAAATAATCTCTGAATTGTGTCTGGGCAAAAAAAACATTGCCTTTGACGTCAGTTTAAGTAGGTCAATACCTACGAAAATCATCGAAGGCTTTTGTGACATCATCGTTTCCTAAATGGCCGCCATTAGTACTGAAAATCAGCTATATGTAATAAATGATGCTTTTAAGCAATGTAAATATGTTACAAACACATAGGAACTAACCTCCAAACTATCTATAAACATTTTTTTCAAGGTCGTTTGGAGTTTCTATACATAATTGATGACGTCACAAACTATTTTTAGCCAGAAGCGTGGGAAAATTAGTGTAAAAGATGCGTTTAGACATAGTGGAAACATTTGGCTCCATATAAATGTATTTTAAAAGTTGTTATAAAGCTAATACAATTAGTTTTTTGCGATTTTAAAATACAATACTGATCTAATTCTGGCGTTTTAAAATCCACCAAAAGCGATAACTAATTTCATATTGGGATTTGTTTTGTGAGAGTAATCCGTTGGAAGATTAAAATTGATTTACATGCATGGGCTATTACATGAACCCTAGATACATGTTGGTAGAAATGTGCAAAGTTTCTGACGGTTATTTCTCTTATAATATTCGTTTTCCATCTTACTGCATGATTATGTACATTACACGACAAAGGAAGCATATTTATTTATTTTATAAACGGTAATCATTCCGTATGTAGGAAGATTATTACTGTTAGTAGTAGATTACAATGTGAATCATATTTGTATCTGAAAAATAAACATTTTTAAATGGTTTAGTAACTTGTTCTATTCAATTTTTATGGAGATTAATCCTGCTGACAATATTGCTGAAATTTTTTTTTACTATGCAAAATTTGACTTTTGTGCATGCTTTTTCTCCTTAAAGCAGATTATAGCACAGTGTGCCAAAATTTCCCTTTCTTAAATTCATTAACATGATACTAACAATAAACTTAATTTATGTAGAGATTTTTAATATTTGTTAAAATTTGTTGATTAATTAGGTAGATTAAAAATCAAGACTTTTGAAACGGTAATTATAGGAATGCAGATTCTCCTCATATTAGTAAAACATAAAATTCTCCACACAACTCGTGCATAGAATGTCTCTTCGTAGCATTCAAATACACTGCATTTACAAATACAGGTCAAATATATTCACCTCCAATATTCTGCCAATACCTTTTCTTCCAAAATTGTGTCAGGTCGGAATGCTTCGATGTATGAAGTGATCAACACTCAGACAAACTTTACAAAATGTTGGCCTTGTCGATGTGTCTTATGGCTGTACCATGAAAATGTGAAATTTTACTTGTTTTCAAAAATAATAAAAATTGAAAGGTGATTTTGTATAGCAAGACCAATGTATATAGTTCCTATGTTGAAAAATATCGATTTTACAAGCTGCTTATTCAAAGCGTGGTCCTATGTTTTCTTTAAATTTGAAATTTAATTTATAGAGTTTAAGAGTAATAATATATAAAAACATGTATACTTAGATAAAAATATACTACTTATTTATATTACTCTCAAATGATAGCCCAGGACAGCTGTTTCGGCCTTATTGTGCCTCATCAGCTAGGCATAATCATTGCCTGAGCAATATAAAATGTTCATATATTTCATATTAAAGCATAAAAGTAAAGAAAATTTGCTAACTTTGCATAAAAGAGGAAAAGTAGAAGATATTAAAAGGCACTCACGCTGTCAAAGCAGGTTCTGGCCATTTAATGTGTTTATGAGAAATATAAAAAGACATGCCAATGGTCAGTAAATTTGACTTGTACAATTTGTGTTTCGATATAATTTGCCGTGTAGACGTGCAGCTATATATGTTTTATTTAAATGTGAAATTTAATTTATCGAAATTAAATTAAATACAATACTTCTTGCAGATATTTTTATTAAAGTAACATAAAATATTTTAACAACGATATTTTAATTGCTTGTAACAACAGTAGAAATCAGTCGTCATATAAAATTGAATTAAATGGAAGCAACTTGTTGGTATACCGTTTTAAAACATCTCTGGGCTGGGCTCTGTTTATACTACATATTCAGAAACTACGAAACGTCTCCACTGGAATAAACTTTGTTGAATCTAACAAAATTTAGGAAAACTGGAGATTATCTATGGCAACAATGTTACCAACAACAAATTGGACAATGAATTTAAATGCCTCAAAGAGGATCTTCTAGCTGTCACAACAATGGTGATTATGTGGTGTAAATTTGTGAACTTTTTAATCTATTGATATGTTGTTACCTTGTAATCATAAATATTAACTTAGTATGAACTTTATTTGTCGAGGCCTATACTAAACGTTAACAGTCTACAATTATAATAAAAATAGATGAAAACACATAACATAAATGAATGGTGGATGATTCCCATACTTTTTAGGTTTGCGTCATTCTAATGGGTATTACATAAATTATTTTTTTAAGAGCAAAAGTTAAACATGTTTTATTTACGAATAGATGCAGTATACATTTTAAAGTTTGCAAACACAATAACAATAATAATATGAACGTTGTTTTCGAGTATTAACTGTAAAATCCCCTTTAAAGAATACATTACTTTGGAAAATCTAGATGATAAATTAAAATGTAGATTAACTAAACACGAGTATTTACAATATAAAATTAGTTCGAAATATCAGCTCGACATCAAGTTTACTAATTCTGTTATTTTTATGTTAAAGCGGTGGATGGTCAATTTTTTGCAAGGCCCTGGATATCCTTTTTGTAATACAAATAAAAAATTAATAAAAAATTCTACTAGTAAGTATATGTAGCTAGTTTTATCCATACCAAACTAAAAATTCTGTTTTAGTTAATCATTTTGAATTGTATTTAGGTAATTCAAGTACTTTTTGGTAGAGCCAACACGTTTTTGGGACTTTTGGCCAATCTTTGCACACAGCAACACAGAACACTCAAAATACCTACTAATGTAAAACAAACAACAATTAATTCAATGATAGTACTAACTACTTTACATAAAAATCGGTTGAAATATGTACAAACAGTCAAAATAATACTAAACTGTTACAACATCAACATTAAAATTAATCCTTTATAGAGAAATGTGAGACAAACACGTCATTTTGTGAAAAGTCACGGAATAAAAAATGTCTTGAAGTGATCCTTAGCATTCTAGTCCGTTTGCAAGCATGTTCTTTAATATATTTGAGTTGAAACTTGTTAGCATACAAATTTAGTCTTTGATAAACAAAATTTTGCATAGAGTAAACTCTATATTATTATTTTTCTATAACTCTACCAAACATGCATATAACAATAATAAAATAAAGAATAGGTTCCTTATATGATTACGAAATTATTTAGGTGACCTTGTAAGTTTTAAACATTATTCGTGCTCATTCAGTTTTCCTTTTGGATCCAGTTGCTTTGGCCAAAGATAAGTGAGAAAATCTGGACCAAAGAAAATGTTTGCTGAATTAATTCAATATATCTAATTCTATTGGGAAAAGTTGAATCGTAAATAATAATTCAACTCTTCTCGTAATTCATATTTTTAGGTGCACTGCTCCTAAATATATAGATGTTTTGATCATACTGCCAATATGCGCTGTTGGAGGATGTTGAGATTTCTTTAAAATGCAGAACGAATATTTTATCAGCAAATACGAAAGGACCAAACCTCATCAGAAGTGCTTTCTCATCCTCGTTTGAATTCAGTCAGCCAGTCTTTCATGGTGGAATTAGATGGACAAATATCTCCAATTGGATTCAAAAAGATTTGATAAATTTCCTGTGGTAATAATCCTTTTAGAAATAAATACATATCCTCGTGACAGCTCGGTTTTTGTAGCGATCCATTTGTGTGCGTTACTAGGCAAACAGACATCATTTAGATAAGTAAATATGCAGAGTGAACTTGAATGAGTGAGTGAAGTTCATTAAATTTTAAGACCTCAAATTACTAACATTCATAGTCTGACTGCTATATGTAAACGATTTCTTTTTATGTTAGAAAAGAGTTGAATTATTAATTATCACTCAACTTTTCATCGTAGAATTATTAGTTAGGTATACCTATTGCATTATTTTAACATAGATGTCCTTTTTTTGCTGATTTCCTGTATCTATGGCCAAAGCAACAGGATCCACCAGGAGAAAAATAAAAAGCATGTATACTTGTCTAAGCCAATGAAGTCACTTAATATTTTCCAAAGTTTGTTGCTTTTATTATTATTCTTGTAACTAACTTTTTCACTCAGCTACCCAACTAATTTGGATATTGTGGTACATCATAGCCGCTGAAATAGATTCATTTGCTCCATTAGCTAATAATTTACGAAAATTATTTTAAATTAATTCTCAGAAAAAATGTCAATTGATAAATGCAATGAATATAAATACACATTCACTTAATTTGTACGATAACTGTTTTATGAATATTATTATACAACAACAAAATTGCAGAATGCTGGTGCACCGAAAAATACTAGTTGTAAATAAAAATTCGCATTTCCAGTTTATTTCTTCCATTTATAAGTACATTAATTGTTATTAATTAAGCGTGTCATCAATATAGCCATATCCAATAAAGTCATAAAACTCACTCCTAAAAACATGCCAAGGTTGCCTCCAATATCGGAGAGCAAGTTCAAAGTATTATAGATATATTCCTCAATATCCACTGTGATTCGGAGCTGTTTGGGGTAAACATGAACCATAGAAAACCTATTTTGCATATTTGCAATCGCTTTCATTGAAACACCCTCTGAGAGTTGTCCATCCGGCTTTATTTCTTTCATATGAAAGTGATACCAATATGCAAATACCATACTGCTTATGTTGTATTGGAGACCTATTTGTTCTCTGTTAATAAGTAAAACATAAGAGTTATTTATATATAAATAAGTATATTCCGATGTTGGCCATATATTCGCGTAGGAGGAAAAAGTATAAATAGTATTACTGCAAGCCTTCTTTGGACAACTAGCGTTAAAAATATTCTTTTGAACATGACTGGCCTTTTGATAACACAGAAACTTTTTATAAAATGGTTTGACATATGAATCGTTTAAAATGCTAAAATTGACTAATGTAGAACGAGGAACCCCTGTATTATAGTTATATATAAATTGTTGAAATTTGGTTCATACATCTTTATTATAGGCTTCGGATAAAAATTGCAAACAGCTTGGAGGGACGTTTGAAGAATTATCAGGATCCTTTCTTCTGTAATTTAAAGGATCCTGACATCCGCATTTTTGGATCATTTTGTTTTGTGTTGCTTCTTCAATGCAATCTCTATCTGAAGTGATGAATTCTTCATTATATCCAACAACATTTGAAGCCTGTTTCTTATCAAGACATTCATTACCAGGACGATTTTTAGTAACCACCTGTTTTGATGAAATTTGTATTTCTGCTTTACTGCCGACAGTTACAGTAATGGCATTATTTTGTAGATCAGGGAGAGTATTAGGCTCATGGATAGAAATAATATAGCCCTGAAAATTTGAATAGCGTTTATCTTCTGTTGGAAAGTCAGTGTCTGTTATGCCTGTATTTAAAACAAGTTTCAGTCCGCTATCTTCATTAACAGAACGATCTTTTAATTTAAAGGTGTAGCATGCAAATTGATAAGGATGGTAATGAACTTTAAAATTTCGAAACGAGCAGTCTTCTCCTTTGAATGAACAGTGCACTATGGCATCAATAGGAGGTCTTGTAAACGTCTTGTTCTCCTGGTTTGCTTTCAGTAATGCATATGCCATGGAATTAAACCTTGAGTGCCCGAAGCCTTTTAATTGTTTTTGATAATATCTAAATCGTGCGTAATAATCGGATTGCATACCAAAATACGAAATTCTATCCCAATCTAGCCTTGCATTGCTGCACACAGTTACATCGGGCCAAAGAAAATCGACACTCTCTGGATAAGTAGTTACAGCCACGGGATAGGTTTGGTGGTAAGCAGCAAGATCTTTTACAATAAAAGCAAAACCACAAAGAGCTCCTACAAACATCAGTGCCCCGATAATTTTAAACATATTTTCGTTTTTCTTGATATTTGTTTTGGCGGATGTTGTAGATACACTCGGAACTTTCTCAACATCATTTATTTTCACCGTTGGCAATGCTATATCTAAAATCAACAGTAGTATTATTAATGTGAAGTTTTTGGGTAAATATTTGTTGCAGAATGCAATCTTTAACATTAGGAAGAACAAGAGGGTAGGAAATGACATTCTTCTTTTTCTATATAAGCACTGGTGACAGAAGGTAAAGCTCATATTATATTTAAACAATGGCTACATATTAATGAATACGATAAAAATATAAATATTTCAGAAAATTTGCTCAACAATGGATGTGCTAAACAAATCACAGATTAACTAATTTTGACCACTGTCAAATCATATACAAGAATTACCTAAATTCAAAACGTAAACATTCTCTGAGTCAACACTTTGATATAATTCTAGCAACTGGTCCATGCCATTTGAAGATTATTTTAAAGATAAAATTCCAGTCGGTGTATTGATGTTACAATTAAATAACTGAAGTATGTAGCTATTATGCAAATTATACATTTTGAAGAAAATATCAGTACCTATAATCCCTCTAATATTATCACACTGATCTGCATACATATGTATTTTTTACAAAATGTTCGTTTATTAACGCTAAAATTAAATCCGTTCTAACTATGCTTCGTCTCGCCTCCATGCATTATTGATTTAATTGTCTTTATTACATACATATAATAGTAGAAATACTGAATTTTACTTTACATACATGCAAGATTTTCGTTGTTTTAAGGGTTTTTTTGTTAATAAATGAAGATGTTGGGCAGAAAATGCATTTATCCTACTTTTTATGAGAAGTCTTACCTCTTTGAGTTAGCGCCATGTGTATGTTGTTCTTTTCTTGCAAATATTCAAATGGATGCAAACTATACAAGCTATTTTATTAAGTATTTTAGATATTTATACGATGGTGTTTGTGTGAAGTAAACCATCTACCAATTAAAATGTTGTTGAAAGCTGTTTAAACTGGACAACACAATTCTATAAATAAAATTTGCTTTCAAATTAGTCAGAAAAATGATACCTATACCACTGAAGAATCAGTTAGAAACGTGACACCAGAAACATGCACCCATTCTGGGTAATATTCACAGGAAAGAATAGAATAGATTTTATTTTGAGTGTAAATAGGAAATACAAATTAATGTATGAATATTATTGCTACTCTAAAAAATATGTGAACTGAAAATATTTATTTTAAATAACTTACGTAGAATGTTTTTACTTTATCTGATTAGGATTTTCCAATAATTTTATTGTTCAAATGTTTTAAGTATTATTAAATTAGGCACTTTGATACAAAATATCCCAAAATTACACATTTATTCAAATGGTTTGATTTTTCAATGTTAAAATTTTATTCTGATATTTAAGAAATTTCCTCTATAATTTTTGAAGTAATATTATGTTAATAAATCGGGTTTTTTTAATATCCCACATTATTCAATCTCTCTGTATAATTTGATAATAGCATATATTTTTTCCAAAGTTTGTTTGATTACTGAATAATCAGTGGAAGATTAAGCATTTAATGTCTTAAAGATCTGAGAGGAGGGGACAGGTCTGGCGAAAAGAGGCAGAACACTTTGCTCAAGGATAAAATAACAGAGAAGAGGGTGGTTTTTGGAGAGAAGAGAGATTTGTGTCAGCGGCAGTGCTGGAAGGAGTGGACATGCCTGGTGGATGGGGAAGCTGTAGGCTGCTACTCAAATTTAATATATATTTCCCCAAACATTTTGAAGCGCGCTGTATTATTATTGGACATTATAGAGTTCCTTAACAAGGTTAATCTTTTCAAAGTGGGAATCTTCCTCATTTGCCTATTGACCCGTGTGTACCAAACATTAGTCAAATCGGTCGTTTTAAAGTACAATTATTGAAAGGGGGATGAAGCCGAGTAGGTAACAAAAGATCAGTCTATCGAAGCTGAAAACTGCGAAAAATAGACTTCTAAATATTATGAGTTCATAATTTGTCGAATTTTAATAAAAGTGCTTGAATTGTATCGCAATACAACGCACAAGATTTTCTTTGTTTTAAAATTTATAATATCACAATGTGTAAAAATTAATATGAAATAAATTTAATCCCTCAGCTATACAGTACTTTTAAATAGAGAAAGTACCTACTCATAGATGACTTTCAAACTTTGGTTGTGATTAAGGTTCTCATGGGAACTGCAACACATTTTACCAACTGTATCTATGCTTAATAATACCAAATGAAATTCACCACAAAGTTGTTCATTGAATGCCCACCAGCTGTTGTATTTCACTTAGATATTTAAGCTATTCCATGCAGTGATTTGTTAGTGTTTTTTAAATAAGAAAGATAAAAATATATTCTTACATTTATGTTGGCATCCCGAGGTATTAAAGGTTTATCTAGTTTTGGGAGAGTATTAAAATCTGGATCTGTATTAGTTGCTTCATCGTTTTTCAAATGTATTTATTTTACAGTAGAATGTAAAACTCTAGTTTACTACAAAAAATGTCTATTAAGCTTTCGGTGTGATGAAGGTTGTCATGGCAACTGCTGCAAACTGTTGCCTACTATATTTGAGCTTATAATACCTAACGAAATTCAACATAAAGTTCTGCATTGAATGCCCACCAGCTGTTGCATTTCACTTAGATATTTAAGCTATTCCATGCAATGATTTGTTAGTGTTTTTTATAATAAGGAAGACAAAAACATTTCAGATACGACATTTTGCTGTAGTAGTTATTCATATGTATGGGGATGAATACTTTTAAATTTCCATTTATTTTTGTGCAACCTATTGAAATATTTCCTTTGTTTGCAATAATTATCTACTTCCTTCTGTAAAAATGTATTTTCGGACAGACGTACCTATTTTACTAATCCAATTAATATAACTTTAAATAAATGCCATCATACATCTAAGATATTTCTATGCGTTGTATGTTTTCGATGATACAAGAAAATATTTGATGAAAATATATGATACTCTATATATAGTATCTCAACTCTCTCCATTTAAATCTTAAGAGCAAATATAAAAAAATAACAGGTATATTTTGTTAAAAATATATTGCTTATTCATATTACTCGCAAATGATAGCTTAGGTCAGCTGTTTCGACCTTGTTGGGCCCCCCAGCCTGAGCAATATAAAAATGTCGACTATTTTTGGGGGGAAATGACACTGTATACAACGCTAATAGTATAATGTTACTAAATTTGTAAACTTGAATAAAATGGAGTATTAGTTGTTTTAGATGATTTGTCAAATTTGTTAGTTCTGATGACACAAACCGATCGACTCCTCGTATTTTTTCTACATTTTTAGACTTACAATTGCTACTTGCCGCTTCTATAGTTTGCTAATTATTCTGTTACATTGTTACTTTGTTACCTGTTTGATAGGAACTTATAAATCCTAAAACTGCGTTTTACAATGTTCAAATTGTTTTCCATTATTGGTCATTCATACACTGCATAATATACATCGATTACAATCAATCATCTTTGAAAACTACTGCATCCAATATTCACGCACATGACCAAGTTATTGTGGCAGTTACTTTCTTGTGAAACGAAATGTTAATTTTCTGTGATTTACATTAAACATTGAGCTAGATTGCTAATTGAATTCAAACATCCATAGAACTTCAGTTCATTGTGGCACTTTATTATTTTACAGACACAATTAGTTTTTTTGCGATACTGATCTAATTCTGGCGTTTTAAAATCCACCAAAATGGGATAATTAATTTCATATTGTGATTTGGTTTTTGAGAGAATCCCGTTGGAACATTTAAATTGATTTACATGCATCGGCTGTTACATGAACACTAGATACAAGTTGGTAAAAATGCATAGTTTCTGACGGTTATTTCTCGTATAATATTCTTTTTTCATCTTACTGCATGATATAATACGTACATACACGACAAAGGAAGCATATTTATTTTATAAACGGTAATTATTCCGTATGTACGAAGATTATTACTGTTAGTATTAGATTACAATGTGAATAATATTTTTATCGTTCAATTTATAAGGAGTTTAATCCTGCTGGAGAGCATCTAATTTTTTTTACTATGCAATAATCGATTTTATGCATTATTTTTTTCTCAGTAAAGCAGATTATTGCACAGTGTGCAACAATGAAATTCATTGCTGCATTATGTGAATTAAATTTTCCCTTTCTTAAATTCATTGACATGATACTAATAATAAAATTAATTTATGATATTATTGACTGTAGAGGTTTTTAATATTTGTTAAAATTTGTTGATGAATTAAGTAGATTAATCTATGGATTTCGATAGGTAGAATACAAATCATAAATATTGTATATTACTTTTAATACAAAAGATTGGTATTCTAACTGGATGATGTTACTAAGTTTCGGTTTCGGTTCTGTATGCAAAAAGTATGGTTATCTCATGTTGTGCTATATGGCTGTGCAAACCGATTTTTAAAAAATTCAAGCATCACCATAGAGTATACATACTCTATGAGCATCACTTTTCATCGGTAGGTAGTTATATTGTTATTTCATCAAATTATATTTATAGCAGTTATTCATATATCGTTATCTCTGTAACTAGTATTATTATTACCTGTTTTAACAATACCATGTCCATTGGCATTGGATAACTTTTACAAAATGCTGCATTGATAACGTACACTTATTCAATAACACTAACTTCAAAAGGCAAATTAAAATATTATCACATCACAGAAGTGTATCCTACTGTAGCATATTTCCTGTGTGTTTCGTTTTTGTTTTTTAATTCATATAAATTATGATAGAATATGTATACTACTTATTTCTACTACTATCAACGATTTTTTCAAAGTATATTTCTCTCTAACGTTATACCTGTCTTGTGGTATATTTTAGCTAATTAGCCATAATTCTTCATTATTTGTTGTGTTTTTGTTTATTTTTGTAAGTTTATTATTCAATATAAAAAATATACCTATTGTCATTATGCAAATGTCTTCTGAAGAATTATTTTATTCTAAGATATCTGTTAAATTTTAACCAATCAACAACATTGAAATTGCCATACACGCGGTGTGCCACAGTTTAGTATAGGAATATGTAAGATACAATATCTATGATACAAATCACGTCGTTTGCAGCATTACTCTGGTTTGCAGATTCTCCTCAGATTAGTAAAAAATAAAATTCTACACACAACTCGTGCCTAGATATGTTTCATCATAGCATTCATGTGGATTACCATTCTATCGCATCCGACCTACGGGCTCGTGCATAGACATGTTAATCTCGAACAATGCTAGAAAGAGTCATATTTTGTACTTTTTTGTAACTATTCTGGAGAATTATCTGAAGGTTTGAAATCATTACACCTATCATGTTCATGGGACCTATTATTGGAATGTAAACAACATTTTTAAGTTAGTCAAATGCTATTGTTTGGAACGAACTATTTCAATGATTTTCACGTCTATTGTTGAGCTTAGCAAACACACTCATCAAAGTTAAGGCCAGCTCCAAAGCTTTAAACGACCGTTAACATTTTGTCGTTTTTGAGTCCTTTTGATGTACAAGTGAAACGGTATATTGACTTTAAATGTTGATTAAGTCAAAATTTTGGCATTTTCTTGTCTATTTTTTCCATCACCAATATCACAATCTATACATTACCCGATATGAATGAAATTTGGTATATAGCCTAACTTTGGGGAGAGCAGCAAAGTTATTTGTCAGACTTTTATGCGGTTGCTAAGGGCACCATTGTTGCATAGCAACAAGCTAACAAATTCATATTTATAATTGCTATTTGTCCAAATTTCTTGTGTTATATATCCAAGACTTTATTTGATTTTCTAAAGAGGTTAGAATTTGGATTTATATAAGTTGGGGGTGTTAGGATGAATCATTCCCTCCGCCCCGCTATTTGGGTTGACATGGTTTCATGGATCATGGTGACTGTGCTTGTCCAGGCACGTAGGAAGCTCTATGCTTGCAAGGCGCTAGAGAAACACAGTTTTAATATTTATTGAAAGGTATAGTCACTTTGTTAGCTCTAATATTTTAAATTATTTAAAGACACAGTAACATTCATATAGTGAGAGCTAACACCCAAACAGCAATTTCTATAAATTTATTGCTAATTATGTGTGTTCAAACATAGGTACTATTTGTAGAGACTCTGATATTAAGTGATTATGCCAAATTTTACCAACATCTCAAAATCAATTATTTTTATTATTATTAGTCTGTTTTTCTCCATCTTCTTCAACATTGATATCATAGTCTAAACAGATTTGAATAAAAGTTGGCACCTAAACTAATTTTGAGGCAAGAAGCTGACTTAGATGGGTATTTGAATATATAACACCATTTATTAACGCTTATTTAATCAACGTTCTATTTAGTAATTGTTGCTAGAGGCAATTGTTGGAGAAGGAAATGACGATAAAGAAGTAGGAAACTTTGGATTGGGAACGATAAACACAAGAGGACAAC
>JAUYWI010080487.1:0-13246 GCA_034780595.1 Parotoplana pacifica
ATACCAGCAGCTAAGGCTTATTTTATTTTCCTTTATTTATATTCAAACATGCTGCAGAGGCAAACTTCAACTTTATTTACTTAGATTACTTGTAAGTGAATTGCAAGCTATAATAGTACTTGTAAAATGTAGAAAAGTTACTTACTACTACTAGTATAAGTATTTTTTATAGGTTCTTGTAATTTGTATGTATGCTATGTAAGTTTTGTCAAAAAGTGACTTTCATTCATTCAAGTAACACCATACTTAGCCACATGACAGAGTTTATTTAAAACAACACATCCACTGTGTGGCTATGTATGGTGATAGCCACACAAACACAATGGATGGTATTTTTTAAATCCTTAAGGTCAATTGCTTCTTGAGAATAAGTTATTTTACCACATTAACTTATCATTATAATAACTTATTCAAGAAAAAACTAACCCTAAGGAAAATTTTATTTTTAGCCATGTGGCTAAGCTAAGTACTGTATTCAAGTAAATTGTATTTGTAGTTTCAATTCACTAACTGGGTTTTGACCATTAATTAGATGTTTATCTAATTTGATATGTTTTTGTTAGTAGAGATTTTGGTCATTATAGATTCTGTACTTTATACATTTTGATTTATCAATAAATATATATAGTAGCATTTAAAAAATCTCAATGTAGTTACTATATCTGGTAATAATTATTAATGATTAGAAATTGAACATATAAATAACCACCAAATAATGTGGCTATGCCATCTTACCTTGGTTGAATTGATAAACTGTGTGAAAATAGAAATATCTTCTTTTAAACTATATGGATAACTATATGGATAATCTGTCTTTAGGTTTGACTGTAAAACAACCTAAGAATTTCTCACTAAGCTATTCATACAACCAATTATTATCATCAATGAATGGTCTCCAAAGTGTCGATAATGGCATTTTAATCCAATGTTCACTTACGAAAAATTGTTTACATGGTCTCACTTTCAAAATTATAGCCCAGTAAAAGTTCTATATAGATTTTTGCGATTATGTAGCAATCATACTAGTAAATACTGAAGTACATATATGCATATTTCTTTATATCAAATATTGCATGAAGGACACATGAAATAAAAAAAAAACATTTTTAAACATATATTTTGTATTAGTAAAAGGGTATAATCCGAGCACAAAAACCGAATCAATCAATTTAGTTTATTTATATTACGGTAATCAGTTATTAGCTCATGTGGCAACCAACGTACAGTAAACTTTATTATGATCTGACAAGCTTAGTCACTTTTCTGACAGATACCACTTAATACCTATTTCATATTTTGATACAATAATTTTTTTATTGTAGCGCCTTGAATACTTTAACATGTATGTCAATTTCATCTTTATAACTCTAACATTTGATTTCCGCATTTAATACACTAATTTGCCTCTTAATGAAATCAATACTTAGTTAAGTACCTAAAATGTTTTTTAAATTTAAATTTTAACTATATTTCTGTCAATCTTAGATTAACATCTAAAGTTTTTTATTCTTACTTCTCCTGTACAGACTTGTGTACAGCTCTTGATTTTATTCTTTACGACACTTTTTACTCTATTCTGTGTTTTTATCTGTGGGTATTATTTAATTTCTAAATTTAAATGTATAAAATTTCTTTAATAATTTTACTTTTCTAATTAACTTCAATTTATTTAAAATTTCACTGAATTATTTAGAAAGCATGAGTTTTTGCTCTATATGTGGATAACAAAGTTTATTTTCTTATACATCGATCAATCTATAAAGTTTTACTTTATATGCCATAGACTATTTTATTGTCATGAAGACCATAGAGTACGTATACGTATGTATACTCTATGATGAAGACTCCTTTTATGGCATGGTGATTATATATTTTATGCCTTTTATATAAAAATTGTGATAAAATACAAGGTTTCGCAATGCCAATATTACAGCTGTTGTAGGAGAAATGGGTGATTTTGTAGAGAATTTCTCTGTACAAAAGTAGCAGCAGAATTGGATTTATCCAAGATATTTGTCCATCCCATATTAAAGACAAATTTAGTACTCACATTGTAATTGTTACTCTTTACATTGAAGATAGAAGAGTCAATTTTTTGTGTGAAGATTTTATAGCTTTGAATGGCTGATCGATGTTTTTGCTTAATCAAATTGTATGGACAGATGGGTCGAAGTTTCGATTAGATGGTGTCGCAAATTGCCACAACTCTGTTTATTGGAGTGAGCATAATAAATATAATGTATATACACCATCAATGGATCAAAGTGGAATCACAGTATGGGCTGGTATATCTACAAATAGTGTAACTAATTGTTCATAATTTCCTTCACATTCAATAATCAAGTACAAATCTCTTTTCAATTTTTCAAGGGCCTTTACCATCATAGGACTGGTAAATGTTGGAAACTGAGCTTCTAAGAATGTCTGCAGATCCTCTTTATCTGTAAAATCCAGTCGGTTTCGGAAAGACAAACCTGTCACATATGTTTGTGTTTGGAGAATAGAGACTGACGGCTCAGTTTGACATTCTTTGATGCAAGAAATTCAGTCGTTGAATGAGCTGTATGTGGCCGTGCATTGTGATGAATCAACTGGAAGTGATCTAAAATGCTCGCCCATCTCACGGAGAAGAGAATGTAGGAATCTGAATCAATTGTGCCATCCACCACCTTGAAGTGTTCACTCCTAAGTGACACAGCCACTTTTAAGACCGTTTTTTCGGTCTGGGAGTTTGTAGTCGATCACCATCGGGGCCCATCCAAGATCCAATGTTTTTGTGTGGCTGTTACTTTCGCAAATAAAACCATTTCTCATCAATGACGACTAGATTCTTCTGCAAGAGCCTGGACTGTAGAGACTGATTCATTAATCTACACAACTTTACCTGAGAACGACAATTATTGTCAGAGAGGTGCGCATCCATATCAGTTGCAAATCATTATTGATAATTCGTTGGATTATTGAATAAGACAAACCAGTGAGTGTCACCAACATACGAATGGATAAACTGTTATCAGCAGTAACTCAATAATTAATATCGTTGATTGCACCTTAATGTCGTTCACTCATTGGTCTACTTTGACCAGGAAAACGATTGAATCCGACCCGGGTACCCTCTGAAAACTCTTGGACAAGACGTCTCACGTGTCGAAAACTAATGTCATCATCAAACCATGCAGTCAGTAATTGCAGGTGGTTTGACACCGTTTCGCCCTGCAGTTTCAATGTAAAACAACATCGTATCAATAGAAAATTCCATGATTAAATAGCAATAGCTCTTAATTAATAAATCAAATATTCAAATTCCAATTAACCGGAGACATAAGTATACATTAAAAAATAACCAGAGTAATAAATTTATAAATATGATAAAGATTAATTACGAATCACCCTCTTTGTAGTAGAAACTAAAAATATCACTTACCTACCCATGAAATATGTATTAACCACTCAATAAACATTTATCCAAAAAGGTCTATCACGGATAAATTATAATTAAAATAGCTTAAGTTGATAGAAAATATATCAAACAGTCAAATGTATTTCAATTCAAAATGGGATAATGCAGAGGTTCAGGTTAGTTATTGGAGCTGTTTAAAATACAAATCAGTCGATACACATATCTACACCACTGTTTTTAGACTATAAAAATAAAGATTTTAAGTCAAACTGAAATGTAACTTTTATGTAAATCACTTGAAACACCCCTCTAGCATATGGTAAGCATCATATTTACCTCATATTTACCATATAAACCTTTTTTTTAGATCAGCTGTCTACTAATTTCTAGACAAATGCAAAATGATATAAAAGGTTGCTTAGCAATAAGTTGATCTTCACATGGTTTTTTTCTCTCTCTAAAAATTTAGTTCAATTTATTATTAGCTCCTCAAGCTCTTCCATGGAAAACGGGATATTTCAATTTCCACATAGGCGACTTTATCCATGACTGCGATTACTACCTAAGTAGAATAAAATCTTTACTGAAAACAAACGCAAAAAAATCTGGCAAACCTTCGACAGTACGAGTACTGACATTCGTAGAATTGAAAATAATCTAACCAAAAGAAGTGTAGAAAGATAGAAACAATCTTTTATAATCAAATCAAAGCTATGCAATCATATACATCTTGTTCTATACGCAATCTGAAGCATGATAAGATGGCTAGTTAAGCTTGGTGATTGAAAGTACTATTTCGCAAACATGATGCAAACAAGATCAAAAAATATGTAATGAATGATCTAATTGCAAAAATAGAATGAATAAGTAATGAATGATCTAATTGCAAAAATAGAAACAAAGTTTTGTATGAATTAGATTTGTTTATTTGATATTGTAAACTAGCAGAGATAGATAAAAAATGCAAATCAGTCAGCCTATCGACTAGTCAGTAATCCTTTCAAATTAAGACCAATATGCATGTTTCTATTTGGTATGGAATAACTCAAAACTATAAGACTCTTATACCTAAATCAGACTTTACTTTTTAAATGTACAATTGTTGTATCAGTTTAGTTATATGTATCATATCACACTGATTCGTACTAAACATTGATCCTACTTTTTTTAATCGTTTATGTAGATTTTAAATATTTAAATAATTAAACTGAAGCTTTTTAAACTGAAAACACAAAGTCATATAGATTCTTTGATATAAAAAAAGAAGAAAAGACACTGATTAAAAATTAATTTGATATTTTTCATTTTGTCAAATTTATATCTAAAATAAATAAAATCACCTACATAATGTATCTCAGGTTATTCCATTGTTGTGCTACATCTATCATTTTCATGAAAAAAATATAATCAAAAAGACACTAAACACAATCATCAAATATTCAGGAGACTCATATTTAAAAGTCGTTCATAATGAAAATATTCGAACAAATATAATGAAGTAATACCTATTATACACATATCCATGCTAAGTAAATAAAATAGAAAACGTAAGTACGCAGAATTAAAACTTTATATCTGTAAACAAAATATTGTTCAATTTTTTTTTCAGATAGTCAGGCCCTAACTACGGAAACCAGTTTGAATGAAATTTGAATAAATAACCCTATAACCACAATGGGGTCAACTTGGCCCATCAATTGGAAACCACAAATTCAAATGCAAATATCTCAAAGACTACGAGACTAATCAAGCTGACATTTTTATTACTAACTTGTCTGATTGATGGACTGTATAAAATTGTGGAAGATATCATTGAATACAAAACTCATTATGCGAATGATGTTGGAAATTGGGTAAAAAGACATCAAGTAATTTGTTTGTTTTGGTCTGATGAAAAACAACAATAGGCACTAGTCCAAACAACAAATCGGTTCGTAATTGTAAAAAGAAACGTAAAATACATTGTAAAATATTGATAATTATCATAAAATAACAGAGTGGCTATGTTTGTAATATATACAAAAAGAGTGAAATGAAATTTGACAGCAGAAACATTATACCTGTTTATTTATTATTACTCTTAACACATTAATTATCCAGGACATCCTTTCACAGCGTGAGTGCCCTTTAATAAAAAATAGACTTTCCATATATTTTTTATGATCATTTTATTAATATGAATAAGTAGTATATTTTTATCAAAGTAAAACTGTTTTTTTATTATTACTCTTTTCCAAATAACAACTTGGTTCGTACGAGGGTTGTACCTAACGAAATTGTTAAAAAATATTTAAAATGCATATTTACAAGAGTAGCTATGTTTGTAATATACCTACATACAAAAAGTGAAATAAAATTGGACACCGAGAATCAGTCAATAAAAGTACGCATAAAATAGAATAAAACAAAACAAAAAAACAGCCAAATTCAAAGGAAAGACAATAAATTGGAATTGACTGCCTAACAACAGTATGGCAAGAGAAAAGATACCGTTCTATAACCCTATCGATCCATACAGCCTTGTTTTAATTTTGATGGCATTGTTATTTAAATTATTGTGCTTTAGACTTTTCCAAATTATGTGTTGAACAACTTGAACTGAAAGAAGAAAAAATTCAGCAATTTTCTTACGGATTTTTTAAAAAATATCAATATGTTTTTTGTGTGACCGCCCAAGGTCAAGTGACGGTCCTCTGAATAAAGAAGTTAGTATCAAAATGCCAAAATGTACTTTTATAAAAATACCAATTCTGAAGCCAAAAATAGTAATAAAATCAATTATATTTGGTAAATAGACTGTGAACACTTTATTTGTTTAATAGATATTCCGGGAGTTTGAAAACATTTGATTTATGACTAGGGTGCAACCTGGGAGCCAAAAAATCAATAATTTTTATTTTTAGAATTACACTAAATTTTTTTTTTCAAATTCATGCAAATTACTCAGTACAATATTTTTCCTAACAACTGCAAACAATTTCATAAAAATTTTGCTCCAAAAACAGCTATGCCTATGAGCACTGGTAGTCAAAAATTGCCCATATTTTTGGTGGCAAAAAAATCAATATTTCTGGCCAAAATCACTAAAATAGCACTAAACTCTAAACCAAACACTCTTTTATGCTCAAATTTAAGATTTAACATTCGGAAGGCATTGGATGCTTCATATTTATGGCTGAGGGTCTACGAGGGTAGATGTAAAAATGATTGTTTTAAAAATGGGCTTAAACTGATTTACTATGAGTTTCTAGATCACCTTTAATGGTTTTAAAATGAATTCAGTCCTAAACTGCATTTCAGAGAAATAGATTTTTAAGCATTGTGGATCCAGGCCCCAAAAAGTCGGTGGCTCTAAAATGCAAATAAAACATCCTAGTTTGCTCAAATCTGAGATTTTTAATCTGGAAGGCATATTCTTTCAGATTTACGTTTCCTGAGTGAGATGTGAGGACCACCATTACAGGGCTGGTGCACTAAAATGATTATTTTTAATAAACTGTATTTTATGACTAGAAAATGGCAAAATGGTTTTCATAGCTTAACATCTATTTTTATTTATATCATTTTAGTAGATTTTGGTTGAATTCGTTCACTTAAAATGGACGTTTTTATTAATCCATTTCAACATGTTGGCCGGGCCTGGTCCCAAAAAACCTTGGAGCTCAATATTTCTACTTGGCACACGAAGTGAATCAGAAAAGAAGTATACTTGCCAAATTTGGATGCATTTAAAGAAACTGCTTATATTCAACTGCCCATTTTCCAGATCCAATTCTTAGAATTTATAAAAACGATCAATTTTTGACACATAAATTTTAATAACTTATTCTTCAAATATCTCGGGGCAACAATCGCAGCGTATTTGAAAAATAGTTTTTCCGCCAAGGGTTATATAGCCCAATTGTTGTTGTTGTTTTAGCCCCTACCATTTGTAAAAAAAGAGTAGTCCTCCCAGTGTGGGTTATGAATTTGATTACATCTGATGGATTTGACCTTAGGTCAGAGACATTCAAGTGTGTAGAATGATTTGGACAGTTAAATATGTGTAATGTGTTGTGGGGTGATTGTTTGCATGATGGACATGTGTTAGCTCTATTGGGATTAATTTTGTTTTGGAATTGGTTGGGTAAATGACAAGAGTCGCTGCGTAGCTGTGCAAGTATGGTTCTGTGTATCTCGAGAGGTCTTGTTCCTGTTCACTAATGCTAGGAGGAGGAGGAGTGTTGAGAATTGGATTATGGATAAGACGTTGAATTGTATCTGAAACTATGTTTGTATGGATTGTTTTGATTGTTTGTTTGTCATCTAGGTGGACTATGCATCATCAGTTTATCGAATTGCACAGCCGCTTGCAAACATATTTGTATTCGAACAAATTTAAGAAAATTGAACCATCTGATGCCTATAAGGAAGGTTTACTCAACACATAATGCTTATTATTTTATCTCAATGTAGCCTCTTGTTGGTCGTTTTTATTCTTATTTACCTTCTGAAAAACGATTGATTATAAAAACAATTCTTTTTATTCATTTATTCTGTTATGTATTAATGTAAATAACGTTTATTCAAAACAAGTATTTATTTAATGTAAATCATTGTTCACTATGGAAACCAATCTGTAAAACAAAAACATTCGCACTGAAATATATGGCTAATATTTTGAACAGTCATTGAATTATCATCTTCCTAAATCATCTATGACTGTCTGTCATGGCATCCACTTCAAATAAAATCTCTTGATTTCAAACCGGTTGTTCCCGGACTGACAGTTGAATTGCTGAGACATTCGTTATAATTTGTCAATAGCTACCAACTTCATTATTTTACCAGTTGATTCTAAATTCAAATTTACAAAAAAACAATCTTCTGTTATGTATTATCATACCCAAATGTTTTTTTTCTGTTTGAAATCGCTCACTACTATAGAGTAGTACAAAACAAATAAATCAAAAATTCATTTCTCGGGGAAACAGATCAATTATTAAGATGCATTGATCTTTTTTGCAGGCTGCTGTACGCATTAATATAGACTTTATGACTTTAAAATCACATGCTAAGGACTGAGACACAAGCGGTATTAATATCCTTATAACATTATCTACAAAACAGTTTTAGATACCTCTATTAGAATGTAATATAATATGAAAAACAATATCTATGGTGACATACATTCCCTGTGCTGTAATATAGAAAACGTCATCTATTCTTCCGTACAACATTAGAGATATTTTTCTCCGGAAAATCCACCAAATAAGACATCAACTCTCAAAGCCCGAAAAGACCTAAGTACAGAATAATTTATAACATCTGCTGCTCCCTGACAAATAAACTTACTACACAAATTTATTCCACCAACACTGATTTATTCTAACAACTTTGGGCCACCACCAGGGGTAATAGAAAAGAGAGACTAATTCCACACGTAACATTAATACGTATCAGATCATATTGTTGTCTCTGGATATTATGTTACCTCTATTTACCGTTCAAATAAAACGATTGCTTAGGATATCCCTAACAGAAAAGATTGTATTTATATTGTTTTGTTGTAAATGAAGCTAATTAAATATTTATTTAATCAAACTTTTCGTTCACATGGAAACCAATCTGGGAGAAAATAAACAGTGTTCATAGTAAGTACCCTAAAATACAGTCGTTTGATTTGAACATTTCTTGGTTTTATCAATGACGATCATGGCACCCACTTCAAAGGTGGCCACAGCTGAACAACACCCAGAGACTCTCCAGCAAACCATCAGACACAACAGCGAACAACTGTTGCACAGAGTGAATCGCTTTGTCAACTGGCTCTTCATTATGGCTACAAGCGCGGCATTTTTGGCAACAACCTACAAAGTAATGGTCCGCTATCAGACAGTTCCCGTAACCACAAACACATTTACGGCAGCTCGATATTTTCGTTGGCCTGACGTCACCATCTGTCACTCATCACCGACCCATGAGGACAAGCTGCCCTTTCACGAGTGGCAGAAACATCAGACCATCTGGAACCAACTAAAAACTTACAGACCGAGACAATGCCGTCGTCACAATTACAACGAGACAGATTTGGCTGAAGAACTCAACGGGTTCTATAGTTTCAACCAATTGTACAAAGATACTATGAGGTCAAACTATGAAGTAATTCTTCAGTGTCGTTTCCAAGGTCGTAGATGCGGATTCTGGAACTTCACCTATCACAAACATCCCAGGCAGTTTGACTGCTTCATTTTCCGACCTGATTTAAAAGATACAGCACTGCCAGGGTTAGATAATGGCCTGGATCTTGTGTTACATTTTGGTGAAAATAAAACCCAAAACGAATTCACCTTGATGCCATTTCATGGATTTTATGTTACGGCAACTTCACCTGGCACACTGCCCGATCTAGAAAAAAATCATCAAATCTGTGAAATTGGGCGACAATGTGATATTGAAATAACAGAAACCAATTCACTGCGTATTGATCGTCCCAATTTCCCTTGTTTAAATAAAGTAAATACAGCAAATGTGGTCAACTATTCGGGATTCAAAAGTTCGCTGATTGATTGCGTAGAGAACAACGCCCAATCTTCTGTGATTCGTCAGTGTAAATGTCAATCACCTTTCTTGTACCTGCGATATCAACCAGTTGCCAATGGCAACACGGGGACCACAATTGTGCCAATGTGCTTGGAGATCGCAGAGTATATTAGAAAACAAGTTCAGGATCCATTTGATGTCAACGCAATTAGAGAAGTTGTTGCCAATAACAACACTACAAAGTACCTGGAGAGATATCATTGTCTAGAGATTGTCAGAAGACAAAGCAAAAACGTAACCTGCCCAACTTACTGCAATGAAATCATTTTGCATCTGATACTCAATGGTCGCCCATGGCCCATTGATGACGACAGGGCAATTTTCACCGCGCAACAACAAATTCACCAGGCATGGGCAGATGTAAAACGTGCACTTGGCGGAGAAGCCAGAACTGGAGACGAACAATTGCTGGATTACTATCAACAACTTGTCTTGGACATGGCTGGGGATGCCAAGGCCATCAGGAAGCGGATCAGGAAGAGCTATTCGCTTGTCCGCGTGTTCACCAGACAGGATAAGATGGATGTGATCAAGGAGATCTCGATCTACGATCCTACTAACCTGCTGACCGAGATTGGGGGCAGTCTTGGACTCTGGGTTGGTTTCAGTTTTATGAGCCTGGCTTCCATTGTGCAAATGGCTGTCTTTTGGTTCATGCAGGCGGCGAGGTGCAAGGAACATAAAGATGATGGACACGTGAGGAGAACTAATGGAAATATAAATGTTGACATAGAGAAAGTAGAGGTGGTTGATGATGCATAAATTTGTCTTGTGTGCATAGAAATATGTCTACCATATTCATTTCAAAATGAAGTCCTGGAAAATGAAAGATAAATATCGTTTTTTTAAATCTATTAAAAAGATTGAATTTGAGAAAAGGCTATGACTAATAGCGTTAAAATTTTCACACAATCATCCACTACCTCTACCTCTTATGTAAGAATGTTTCGACAGTAGTCATATATGTTTCCCGAATCTTTTTTGGATAGATCTGAGATACAATGACAATTATTTTGTACTCTTGTTATACGTATTATATATACTGCGGCTATCAGACAGCTGTTTTCAGTGTTTTCATTGCTTGAAATGTGCTGCGCAGTCTATATCTGAACTGCTCACACATGTATCATCATTATAATAGCTTACTACCTACGAAAATATCTTTATTTCACACCGGTTGTTCCCAGACTGACAGTTGAATTGCAGCAACATTTGTTGTTATTTGTCAACAGCTACCAACTTCATTATTTTGCCAGTTGATTCTAAATTCGAACACAACCCTCAGTTAGGTATAATCATATCCATACACTACTTCTGAGTAGTAAAATACTCGTAAAATAAATTAAAACTTCATTTTTTGGAGCAAACAGTTACTGATCAATTTCATTAAAAAGCAATCTTTTTTATGTAAAAACTAAAATTCCATTTGTTCTGTCACAAATTTTGGTCGGAAATATATCCGTGTCGCGTACACTAAGTTGGTAGTTGCGGAATAGTTTGTTTTTCTTATAGAGCTACTGCTTACACCTATTACTCATCATTCCTTCTGTTTCAATCAGACAATATAAAATGTGTTTTGCTTTCCGGAAATATTGAAAGGAGCTGAATAAGCACCTCCCCCCAATAATTTTTTGTAAAGAGAGCAGAATATTTTGTGGGCTTTGAAGTTTGAGAGGGCGCCAAGTAAAAGTAAAAGTTTAAGTATCTGAATTAAACCACTATCAATGCTAACAGAACAGAAGACATTGGAAAAGAATGGGTAGCCAAATTTGGAGATGTCTATTTATAATCCTCTATCTATGCATGCATTCTGACTGTGGTTTCCGAAGAAAGAATGCACTGGAATTCCCTAGTGATAAATGCTTTTACAAAATTGTATCTATTAAAGATATTAAAAGCTCTATAAAGTAAACATTTCAAGAGACCTATTTTCCAAGAAAAAGGACAAGGAGAGTTAACATTTGAAAGAAGGTTTCCTTTTAACATCCCCAAAAGGTCAAAGGCGTAAGAAGACCAAATGGCTCGCAGAAAGGCTAGCTGCTGTTGAAATAGCAGAAAAACGAAGCGAAGCAGAATTTCAGAAGCAAGCAAGAAGAGACGAAGACTACCTACATCTAGAGGCTAAATCTAGAGACTAAATCGAGGTGCAAAACTAAAAAAATGCATTTTTTTCTCGCAAATTTAAATATCTAAACATGCAATGGAATTATCTTTATCTAGATCATGGGTACATTTAATACAATCCTGCTGATTGTTCATATGATTAAGGAATCTATCACTGATTTACGAAAATTCATTCATTAAGCAATTCAATGTAAAATAACAATCTATTTCATACTTTCTCAGTAGGTACATAAAGCAATTAGTAAACAGCTGTTTTTGGCTGGCGGCTCTAGTCACCCAATTTTAACCGCTTTGTTGAGGATGTTCTACTGCACTTACTATCATGATTTTTCTTTCATTAGATGCGCCGTAGTCGAATTTGATGGGGTAGCCGCAGCGCGAATTCCGTTAAATTATCAGAAAGTGCCTTAAATAGAGGTTTTAGGTCACGAAGTGGAGGTAAAATGTGGTAGGCATTGCTTGAATTGTGGGTTGTTTTGCCAAATGAGTTTAGAGCTATGTACATTTTGAAGGGCTTTCTACTATTTTCGTACTATTTTAGTTTTTTCGGTGTCACCACGTCTGAGGACATCAGTTTTAATAAATTTGATAGAAAAAAAGGACCACCGACGGAAAAAAGAACAGAGAACGGTTAAGTAAATAATAATATGGCATTTTCATATTTTATTAGGAAATCAAATTTTCCATAATATAACTTTGGGCAATTTACCATTTTTTTGGAGCAATATTTTTTCCTGAAATCGTCGACGTGTTGTTTAGTAACTACTCTTAGACACACTGCAGGAATTTACAGAAAGTATCACAGAGAGTATCCACTCAGACATCCACTCAAACACCTGTGATTTTATAACTACTGACTAATATTGATATGTAGAATTCAAATCAATAATTTATACAATTAGAAATAAATGAAAGCAGAAGTTTATAAACAGAGATCAATTACAAAATCTATCTACATAATTATTATATGCATTTGGAGCTTCTAAAAATAAATCGTATAATTTACTTTATAAAATGGTAACAAAAGAAACAAATTTACAAAACTTTTGAAGTTTTGTCATTAAAATTATATACTACTTTTTGGAGACACTATACGCAAATTTATAAAATAAACACGGAGTGGGCACTCTATGTATTGTT
>JAUYWI010080498.1:0-13244 GCA_034780595.1 Parotoplana pacifica
TAATAAAATTGCTTATTACAATAGCGAAAATATGAGTGTTTTTCTTAATGTTGCGTTAGAAGTGGCCGGGGCTGTATAAGAATTGTATTATTTTAATGTACCTAATATATTCATTTTAAATGTCATCATCCCTTTTAGACTAAATTATAAAACCATAGAAATACAGCAGGACTTTTGAACTTTGTGAAAAACTATGTTTCAATTTTTTTAAATAGCTTTTTGATATGTAGAATAAAGTCTTTGCTGCAGACAAACATACAAAAATTTAAAAATAAAAATCTGGCCAGCCTTCGATAGTACAAACACAATAAAATTGAATATAATTTAACCAAAAGATGTGTAATATTATGACTTCAACATAGAAGCAACGACTTTTCAAGATCAATTTTCCAAACTTAAAATGAAATTAAAGAAGCCATAATTACACCATTGACTTAGGAATTTGAAGTCAGTTTTAAATGAGAATATATAAAGGTACATAATATTTGTAAGGAAAATATTTTAAAACACACTACAAATTAGTAAATATAGTTTACACATACAGACTGAATATAATAAATAAAATATTCATAAAGGAAATAAATAAACGTGAACGAAAACGAAAACGACATACAACTAGTGGAAGGAAAACAGAAATAACTTTGTTTATACTTGATATACTTCCACGACGAATTCTTCTGGTTTAATGTTCTGCCAATAATTTAGACATAAAATAATTAAAATTTGTACCAATAATTATGAAATTTCCCTAAACCAACTTTTACCACTAATATCAGAACAAAATGTAGAAATTACATAATTCACTTATCTACCTTATTTGGTTCCTTGGCGAGATAGGTTCCCAATCTGGTAACCTGGTTGACTAAATCAATAATAATTTTATCATCTGGTTCACCAGGCTCATATAAATCAAGATTAGCTGGCTCCATATCAAGTATTCGACAACTCCAAAGTTGGTATAAACGTTGATAAATGTCATATGAAATCAAAAGAATTTTGGAATTGCACATTGTCCAGGAAGAACCTGAACCTGATGTTCCGCTTCCACTATCCTGGGGGTAAATGAGATATATACTTAGAAATTGAAGTTGTCCCGCCAAACACCATAATACAGATCTCGTAATCATAACAATACGATCGCTAAGACTTTTCTGTATACCTAGCTGTTAATAGGAGGGAGAATTATTAATTTCAAAATACATATTATGCTTCCTAAAATAAAGATATGGAAATGAACTATGATGTTTAATAATACTGTCAAGTACATAGAGTAACAATACATAGAGTACCCACTCCGTGTTTATTTTATAAATTTGCGTATAGTGCGCATAAAAGTAGTATATAATTTTAATTACAAAATTTCAAAAAGTTATGTAAATTCGTTTCTTTTGTTACCATTCTATATATACAGTAAAATTATACTATTTATTTTTTAGACAAAATTTTAGCGAGAAAATAATTATAGATTTGAATTCTGCATATCAATATTAGTCAGTAGTTGTAAACTCACAGGTGCATAGATTCAAAATGTTTGAGTGGATACTCTATGTATATTTACTCTTTGGTTTTGGCTAAACCAATTTCTTTAATTTTTGGTATCAACAAACAAGTTTTCGGTTTATAATTGATTGACCGCCTCAGGGTCACATGAACGTCCACTGAAAAAACAAGTTGTGTCAAGAATGTTGTTTCAGGGTCAAAAATGAATTGTTATTTGACACTACAAACACTTCATTTTTTAAAGAGAGGCTTTTTTTATCGGTACAGAAAAGCGTGTGTTTCTATTGGAACGTTAAAAGGAGACATTTGGAAATCAATCCTGGTGATTCCTCAGCCCCTAACTCTTACAGAGTTCCAAATAAATTAATTTATATTTATCTGAGCCACATTTTTTTAAAAAAAGGCTGTGTGAAAATCGTTTCTAATCATTTAATGGCATTTCGTTGGTTTTAATTTCAGCTTGGACTGGGAGGGCGCCAGCCACACTATCACGGCTTGGATGGTCTACGTTCAAGAATCAATGCAAATGGCCTACAGGAGGACAGCTAAGATTCTTGCTGACGTCACCTCGCCTACTCATTCCTAAGGAGGCTCAAATTCTGTGGCAACACGTGAAAGCTGGGAGATTTCCCCCCCCCCCATCTTTCCAAAATGAAAGGGTAATCTGTGTAGTACTACAAATCTGACTTTTCATGTCCGTTTCATATTATGTGTGACTTATTTTGTGTAGCTAGCTAGTTAATGCCAATGTTAGACGATGTGTGATTAGCATATTAATTTCGTGTTTCGTTGCATAATTATACCTTTACATAATGTACAGTAGGTAGACCCAGTGGAGATATTTTTTACAAATGTGACTTTGTTTTATACCTACGAAATAATAACAAAAATCGAATTTTATTTCGAACACTAAAATTATGTACATCCGACTATTAAAACTGTAAATTTATCATCTACAGTAGACTTTTTAATGGTTCATATTGTCCTACTTAATTAATACCGCAGAAATGCTTTGATATTGTTTAATTCGATTATGCTAAGGTAACTTGTTCTCTCTTTTTTTTCTTATTTATTTTTAGTTTTCGTTTTGAAAATAATTTCTTATGTTTTATCCCCCTTTTTTCGTCTGATGAAGTCCCAGTGCCGAAAACATACAAGTCTCTACATCCCTGCCTATACATTCTCTTCGTGAAATATTATGTTTTTAGAAATTAATGATCATTCACCAGCAGCCTCAGAGAAATTGGCCGAATTATATTAGTAAACTTCGCCGCTACTTTGATTTGGATTGCTAACTACAACATTGTTTGCTCCATCGTTTTATACTGTCATCCAATGGGGAAGTTGGCTCACGCAAGCCAATTTGCACCTATAAAGCTGCATTCACTTTCCTGCATACGTGCATATTGATTTTCATTGTGTAGGTGCTGCACTCTCTTGTTTGATCAGCTGCAGTTTTGCTTATACATATTATGTACATCTTTTTTTGACAATTTAAATGATCATTCCGGTTTGCTTTTAAATGATAAGTACATAGACAAACGCCAAGAGTAGAATCGAGTTTTTTGTTTTAACTCCAGGTTTCAATCAAGGGTTGAATGACTGTCTGAATGTTCATACAATAAGATAGTGTAGATTTAGCATATAATTACAATTATTGTCTTTATGAACTTCTTTATCCTCGGTAGTGTAAGCAAGCAAACAAATTCTGAGATGAAAACTAATGTAATCTTGTCCATTAATATCTGGGATGCCAGATTGTGCAGCACAGAAAGGTTATTTTTTATATGTACTTCTATATTAACTGATCTAGCATTTCTTATTTCATCCAGAAAATTATAATCCGATCCGTTATCTACGACAACAAACAAAGATTAATTCCAGGGTTTTAGCCAATTTACATTTCCACATAGAAATTTAATCAGAGAGTTAATCAAATCATCCAAGATATTCATAGAAATCGACTAATGAATGAAACCTATTTCCTACTCAAATATAATTTGTTGTTTTTCATAGCAGCATATTATATTGGTCAAAATGAGTGATTTTATGTTTGATTTATTTCCCATGGGTCAATTCCACGGCAGAGATGCTAGGCGATGGATTTTTAGATGTTACCCAATGTTGAACCAACTTAGCTATGTCATGGATATCATTACAAAGTACTCAAAATTAAATGACTAACTAGGCTTTTGGAGAATACTTTTTTGAAAATATATCGCATAACGCATGAGACATTACAGGTCACGCTACTTATTTGTTATTAACATTTGTATTATATTTGATCAAATTTAACTCTACCTTTGATTGGGTGGGATAGTATTTATTCAAGATAATATTAATTTACAAATTTTATCTTCATAAATGATTAGATAGCCAAAAACTCTATTGTGTAAAGGCCAACATTTTATAAGCGTTCGTTACCAAAATGAAAATAATGCTCGTGTTTATTGTGTTGATGTTGTTGATACGAATCGTGGTAAAGGACACTGAATAAAGCAGTGAAACGCGGCAAACGAGAATTTTATAAACTGATTTTTCACATTTTTTGCTTTACAGTACTAGATATATGCACTACTGGACATACACAAGTAATTGTGCAAATCCCCAACCCTCCTAATCCAAGGACCTCCTCGGTTTTTTTTATTGCGCCGACGGATTTGCCAGGTATAGATAGGGATTGTAGTCATTGTCTGCATTTTGTAGGTGTTAGGTGGGACTTCCTAACCCCCCACACGACACCCCATGCAGTTTGGAGTCATACCCAGGATCATTACAGCAAATGTTGAAAGTGTCTCCCAGAGACATTAAGCCAGGTCCGTACACGTCGCTGTAAATGAAAGTTTCTCCAGAATTGTCCTTGCAGAATACCAATCAATACACATAACTATTTACTTAGGCCTTCATATTTTGATTCTCATGGCCTGTATTTAGATGGCTGTGTTCTAAGCTGCCTTGTTATTATGTAGCAAAGCATAGGTAGCAGAGTAATCTGGCCAGACACTAAGCATTTGATTGTCTATTGGCAGACTATGTGTACATGATTGGTTGCTCATTGTTGCATGGTTTTTCGGCGTCCGTTACTACCTCACTTTGGTGCATAAAATGTAGTTCCAATGGCACATATGTTTCAGTTTTTACTTGATAAATTGCTTGAAAGAAAGAAGTTCGTGTATTGTTCAACGTTAATTGAGCTTAAAATAATTAAAATTAGGTAATCTTAATGGTCTTAGAACTTTATTGAATAAATTTCAGCGTCCGTTGTTTCATTTTTGTCATATAAAATTGGAAAAACAGTTTTTTCTATTAAAATCATCTTTGCTTTGATATTAATTCTTGTTTTATTGTCTTTTGAAAACGGGTATTCGTTTTTTCAGCGTTTGTTACGGGTGTTATTGCTTTGCTACATAGAGAATGTTTTCATCGGTTTAATAATCTGGGCCATAGAGCCAATCAACAATAAAAGATCTCATTTTAAATGCTATAACAAAAAATGTATAAAACAATCAGCGTTCGTTACCGTGGAATTGGCCTATAACTATCTATTCAAAACCGGATGTAGGTATTCAGAGAATCGTTGTTCTTAAAAATCAGAGAGCAACATTCTCAGAAACTAGAGCTCTAGTGGCATGAGATGCTTTTGGGGAAAAAAGTCCAGTTCAGAATAACTGGATTTTGTTTTGCAGCCAGGTGCACTGAGCACCATAGATGTGAAATAACTTGTGCAGAAGAGGCTAGTTGCATCTTTCAACAGTGGCCGTGACTATGCACATTTTAATATCGCCGGCTCAAAGAACCAATTTTGGCCTATATGATATAATGGGGAGATGCTGACCACTGGATGATGATGTTGTCTACTGAACAGTAGTTTGTTTCTTTTTTGTTAAAACCACAATAATGATAAACACATTATTAATTGGTTAGACCTTATTGACTTTTTGGGTCTAATCTTTTCTGTTCCAACCTCACATTTCTTATTTTGGCCATTTTGGTAGCAATCAATATACAGATTTTTTATGACGTTTACTAGAGGCAGCTCAAAATATGTAGTTTGTTAGAAATTTGATATAGGAATGGTCGAGCTCTGTATTATATGTATAATTACAATATTACGTAGTGTGTAAAATTTACCTGAGAAATTCTTATGATCGAATCTTGTTGGCTTTATCTAGAACATTATCCATAATGTTTTGTGCTTTTTTCAGTATTATATATTTCGGTGATATCAAAGCTACACTGGACACCGGGAATCAATTTTATTTTACGTAAGATTTGTTTCCATAGATATAGTTTTGTACAACGTACTTTGTTTTTTTCCAATCAGTGACACTTTCCTTTACACCCTATCCTACTTGTGTAACACTACAATGTATTCTGTGCTATGCATATAGGCTGAACTGAAGTCATGTGTTGTACACTATTTTCCAAAATAAATGACACAACTAAAATTCTACATATTTAGAATAAGATTCTTTAAAATCTCCTATATTTTATTACTTTGTATTATCAATCATTATGTGGTAGCCCTCGAATAATCATCTGATTATTTAGGCCAATAATATCAGTCATTCAATGATTCACTCAGGCATTCATCTTCTATAATCATGCCAGACAAACTAGTATGGTGTGCAAAATTTAACCAGAGAAACTATTGCTTAGATAAATAAGCGGCGTTTGTGTCATTTATTATGGAAAACAGTGTATTTTGTCAAGCAGTTTGGTAAATAAGATTGAGTGAGTTTTTGTGATAGAATGTAAATATTTACTGTATCAAAAGCTATTGTAAGGTCTAGAGTTGTAGTGAGTATTCTGTAAGGTGGTGTGGTTTGGTTGAAGCCAGCAGCTATGTTGTGAGATAAGTTTTGTAGAGCACTTGTAGTTGAGTGGTTTGGTTAGAATTCATGTTGATTAGGTGGAGTTGTCATATGTTTTTGGAGAAAAGGTAGGATTAGTCTTTCAATAGTTTTGGCATTGGGTGAAAGGAGTGAGATAGCTTTGTATTATGTACTGAGTGTTGGATGTGTATTTCATGGAGGTTTGTAAATGTCAGAAGTGCTTCACCTGACTTGGTGCCTTTCTCTTGTCTGAGTGTTGTGTAGTTTGGTATTTTAGGTGTGTCTGATTTTGTTGACAGTTCTGACTCTTGAATGCAAGCTATATGTATTTAATTTGTATGTAGAAATTGTGAGAGTTCTTGTAAGGAGTTTTGGATGCCATTTGTATTGAGTTGTAGTATATTAAATGTGTGGAATCGATATGAACCCATTGCACCTTGGATAGCCCATTGTCACCTCCACATTGAAAGCAGTACATAGAGGATTATTTAAATGTAGAGAGATCATATTTGTGGTTGCCAGTGGGGATTTTTGCCACCAGCTAAGAGATGATTAATGGGAAATTTACCACTCATCATTGTTGCATGATGGGGCTGTGACAATAGGCTATGCTTGCCATCAGCCAGACATGTCCACTAAATCCAACTGCTCCTGTTTGAGACCAGTTACCCTTGGCCATTCAGCCTCTCAACAGTCTTGCTTCATGAGAGGCTAAGGCTAATCAGTTCTGACATTAGCTATATTCACATCAAAGAAACCTGGAGGATGGTGGACCCCCTTAAGCCCATAGTCTTTTTATAAAGATTATCAATAATCTTTAAGACTTTGGCATTGAAAGATCACAGAAATTGTTAATGAGCTCTACAACAGTGGTAACATATCTATTGAAGTATCTTGCTCTATCTTTATCACTGTGACAAAAGTCTGCTGCAGTCAGATGCAACCTTCACAGAACCCTCAGCCATATGAGTCATAGCATTAAGTTCATTTGTCATATCATCAATAATAGAGTAGTAAAGTCACTAACCACAGAAATTAGTAAAGCTCAATTTGGTTTTGTCAAGTACAGTGGCACCAGAAATGCTATCTATGTTCTTAGAACACTGGGAGAGAATAAATGAGAATGTACTTATCAAAATTGGCACTAAGAGAGAACTGATCAATAATATCCATGAGGCAGGCAGAGGTTTTTGAACTCTTCATGATAAAAGATGGTATTGAAAACTCGCTCTGACAGGCATGTTAGAAGGAAAAAAGGCAGTGGCAGACCTCACCATGAGACAAATGTTCTTCCCATACATGACACTTTTAAATACACAAACACTCGCCAAATTACACAAATCAAACCATCCTAATAAACGTCATCTTACTACATCTCAATACACACACCCTAAATGCAAACTTAAACAGAATATCATATCCAAGCATAAACACCTACTTCCACCAAAAACATCACTTGACCTAGATGATAATACCTACAAACAAACAATCAAAACAATTCATACAAACATAGTTTCAGATACAATTCAATATCTTATCCATAATCCAATTCTCAACACTTTTCCTCCTAGCATTAGTAAACAGGAACAAGACCTTTTGAGACAACACAGTTCTACACTTGCACAGCTATGCAGTGACTCTTGTCATTTACTCAACCAATTCCAAAACAAAATAAATCCCAATATACATATGTTCATCATGCAAGCAATCACCCCACAACATATTACACATATTTAACTGTCAACATCATCCTACATACTTGAATGTCTGACCTATGGTCAAATCCATCAGATGTAATCAAATTCATAACCCACACTGGGAGGACTACCCTTTTTACAAAGGCTAGGGGCTACAACAACAACAAGAGTCTGGCCCTGTATATAGGGAAGTGGAGTTTTAGAAGAATATGAATCCATACTTCTCTTTCTTCAAATACTTTTGCTAATTTTTTAATGAAATTCAAGCACATCCATAAGGTAAGGAATGTTTTACCAGGAGTATTAGTTTCACTATTGAAACAAATATTTTATAATCTTTATATTAGTTGAAAAATACTAATTTGAATTCTTTTTCTTGCATTAATTCTTGATTATCTGTTCTTCTTTAGAATTATTTTCTATTTCAATGGCACATCTAGTATTTAATATCTTAATTAAACAGTAATGATTTTTATAATTATAAATTACATATTGTTACCTATTTTCTGCAGGTTTATTATATTGAATAAATGTATTAAAAACTTAAATTTACTTATTTTAGCATTACTTAGTCATATACTTTTAAAATTTTGATATGAATTTAAGAAAGAAATAGAATTTGGTTTTATCAATTCATCTAATACTTTAAAAATTTACAAATACATTCTATAATAATATGATCATGATCCAATTATTTATATTGATTAAAAGAAATTTGTGTTTTAACAAGTAGAATATAGAAAATATATATTTGGAAAAAATCATGAATTGATATACAACCTGCCAGATTATAATGCCCCACCTGTTTTTGAATTGCTATTTTGTAAATTAATCATGTTAGACCAAAAATATCATAGGCAGTAAGTGCTTGTGTATTCTGTGTGTCAAGCACACTATCAGCAACCTAAAGTTGACCACTAATTGTCTGTGTAGGTGTGTATTGTGTATTCATTTGCCTGCATTGAGTAATCACATCATTGACCAATCAGTAAATAAGGACAACTTGTATAGGTGTTTTTCAACACATTTTAAACTTCATTCCTCATCATGCCTAATTTAACTTATGACCAATGAATTAGCACTGTTGTACTACATAATGAAAGTGGCAGGACTTTTTTGGATCTGGCAAGGTTTGGTATAGATAAATGAACAGTCAACTGCTTACTAGAAAAACATTGACAATATTCCTTGTAGATCTTACCCTTAGATGATTACTGAACATCAAGACAGAGCTCTGATATGAATGTCAGCATCAGATCCATGTATGGTGGCCAGAGAATTGAACAGCATTGGAGTGTGTTGAGGCTTCTCTGAGTACAGTGAATGACTCAATAAAGCTGGATTGGTCAGCTAATTAGCTAAGAAGAAACCTCTCCTGACTGCATGCCATCTTCAAACATGCTTGAATTGGGCTAGCCAGCATCAACAGTGGACATTTGAACAATTTCAGAATTGCTTTTTCTCTGGTGAAAGTCCAATTCACTTAGTCCAGTCTTAACAATGGCACTATGTACAATACAGAGGAGGTTCTGCCATCTGGCCCCAGTACATTCAACCAACAGTTCACTCTGGAGGAAAAGTTAATGTCTGGGGTGGCTTATCAGGACATGGATGGTGACCTTTTGAGCAAATTTGTGAGACTGTAAATACTGAAGTGTATGTTGGTATCCTTCAATAGAACCTTCTAATCTTTAAATCTTCCTGTTAATGGTGTTATCTTCCAACAGGATAATGCGACCAGCCATACAGCAGTTTAACTCATTGTTTTTTTGTGTGCTGAAAACAACATTCCCAGTGCTGCCCTGGCCTCCACAGTCCTTGGATCTCAATCCAATTTAGAATCTATGGGCTATCTGCAGTGGGAAGTTGACAAATTCCAGTCCAGGGGTTGAATATAGCTTGTGGGATGCAGCACAAGAGGTCTGGCAAAACATTCCTGATGAGTACATCTACAATCTGCTTTCATCAATGCCAAGATGCATCCAAATGATCATCACTGTTAGAGGTGGCTCAATCAGATATTGAAGTCCTGTTTTCTACTTTTCCCTTTGAGAATGCAAAACCTGTGTACTTGACACTTAGAATACACATAAAACTTACTGCCTGTGAATATGTTTTAGTCTAACATGATTAATTTACAAAAAAACAATTTAAAAACAGGTGGGGTGTTACAATCTGGCAGGGTTGTATAATATTTTAATTGAAGAACTTATGAAGAAATTTATTGATTTATAGTCATATTTAATTTGAAAAAAATCTGATTTAAGTTTTTCAATAGGCCTGCTAAAAACAAAACCATATTATTTGAGAATTATATATAGTTGAAGAATTGTTTGTTGAAAGTACTAAGTCATTGTGTATTTTTATCAATTGCATATTTTTAAATGTAATTTCGTGGAATTATAAACCATCAATTTAAAATAATTTTTTAATTGTGCAATATAATGCCCCTATGTCAAAATTTTAATTATTTCTGGCATTAACTAAATCACTTTCTATGCTTCCAGTTGAGCCAAGACATTCAGCAATGTGCACAGAGCTGAATCAATAATTTTGAGCCTTCTCACTCAGGGTAATAGTGGGAATATTGCAACTAGACCAGTGGTTACATATTATTATGCTAATATTTTTCCTTTGAACAGATATTCAATAAGATATCTTATTAAGTAGATATTGTTGTCTTTTCAGATTATGACAAGTCCCATTAATCGGAGTCAGCTACAGAAGCAGACATCTGTTGACCATGATGATGGCGAAGATGATTTGTTGACATCTGCTACATCCTTAGAAAAGACACCATTTTATAGTGATGCTGTGGACACTACAGTTGCTATGGATAAAGTTGATGTTGAAGATGGATCTATTGATAATTTTAGTTGTAAAGCTACATTTGTACCATCTATAGAGGATTCTCATTCTCAACTTATAAATGAATTTCGTTCATTGAAGGTTAAAATTAATGCTATGTATGAAAAAAATCAACATCTACAAGTTTTAGATGATAATAAAGAGAACATGTTATCATTCGTGATGCGTATTCTTTCTCTTCCTCAAACGGAAAAACTTGGTGCTGATCGTCAACATCTCCTTGAGTGCAATAAGTTTATTGAAACTGCTATGTTTGCTAATCCTACAGTAATCGCAATATTTTCAAATAAAAAAGCTGATGTTGATCCTCATGACAGTGATATTGATTCTGAACTACCAAAAACGGTTTCTATTGAATGGAAGAATGAAGAACCTCGTGCTCGAATGATTATGCATAAATTGTGTGCATTTTATGGTTTACAACACAATATTGTGGGGCAACAATATTCTTCCACTATTAGAATTGATTTTGATCCTCATAGTTTTATTCAATGGAACTGTTCACTTGTGGAAATAAGTCGTTATCTTGAGTTAAAACACATGCTTGGATTATCTAGCGAAGAGGATATTGCTTCTAGAGAATCAAAGTCTATTTTGAAACGAACACCACCATATAGACAGCAATCAGGTAGAAATAGTTTTAGTGCTGGAGATTTCAAAACTTATGAGGATCGTCACAGTAGGTATGATGTATTTTGTCTTTAGTGAATAAACTACCATACCCCACTTACGTACACCGTGTAGTCTGGGTGCCAACCCCAAAAAGTGGCTTAGGGAAGTGGTTTTGTAGAAACCCTCCAATAGATTTTTTTAATTGGAAACTACCAAAGGTAAGGAATCGGATCTACTGAACACCCTACCCAACCAACTCAGATGACAAATTTTGCAACAGCATAATATATCACCTATAGATATAAATAAATTCAATTTAATAAAGTTCATTTCCAAGTCCTGTGATGATGTAGGCTATTTGGTTGTCAAAAGAGATAATTTTTAAAAATTCGAATATAGATAAAATAAATGCATTTCTTCTATATATGTAAATCTTCAGGGAGGGTGGCGCAGAAGTTGCACCTCATGGAGACATGTACAAAATCTGTTGTATTTTTATATAAAAACTATGACAGTAGGTGTTCGAATTGTTCACCATTGAGTTTATTGCACTTTTGTAAGTACTCATTTCTGGTGGATTTTCCAACACGGTTAAGCATGTTGGCACACTCTGATCGTCGATATTTTTTGGACGTTGGCAATATACGACGGTCTTCACATGTCCCCATAAGAAGAAACTAAGGAGCGATACATCTGGTGAATGAGGTGGCCATTCAATCGCACAGCGTCTACCAATCCATTTATCTTGGAATTCATGATTCAGTAAATACTGCAAATGGTTGAAAACTAAAAGTGAGCTGGTGCTCCAGCTTGTTGAAATCATGCGTTGAAGGTTTTTTTCATTGGAAGGTCATCTAGCATAGGCACCAAGAATGTCTGAAGCATTCAAAGTTTCCATCCACATTTGAATCAAAGAAATATGGTCCTAGTAAACGCTGGCCAGATCATCATTTGGGATACGAGTAGCTTCCACCTAATGTGTCAGTTCATATTACCGCTCAACTGGAACATCTCTATTTTTAGATGTACATTTATGGTTTGCATACATCTCAGAAAAATTACCCAATTATATTATAATTGCAGATTTTGTATATACTCCATGGTACGCGACTTCTACGCCATCCTGTATTTATGCTTCTTTTGAAACCAATATTTAACCAAACAAATAGGCTATTTGATTGCCAAACTTAGGGGAACATGTAATAGAATCCGTCTAGATGAAATAATAAAAGCATTCTATATATAAATGTATTTCCTTACTAGTATTTAGTATGTTTTCACCCAGAAGCTGAAGATGTATAGCCTTGTGGGGAATCTCGAAGTCTTATGTATCTTTTTCCATTTTGGCTATACATATATTTGATGGAACATATGTCTCTATTTATATCTTCCGTTTATATTTAGATAAGTTAGATGCATAACAAACCAATAAGTTTGCATTTTTATTTACCTATATTATGAAAGGGGATGTTAGAAGAATTCAAACCAAACACCTATAGAGAATTGAAGGACCGGGCAGCAAAACGAGAAGAATGGAGAAAGTGGATGCCATAGAATTGAACCTGCCTAATAACTAATTCGGCAGAACACTAGATAGACATACCAACCACTTCCATACTATTCCATAATTCAATAATAATCACAGTGATTATGCCATCTATATAGGTCTGTCAATTTGCAAAAGCAAGTATTGCAAAGTTAGGTTATTCATTATTCAAACTATACATCATAC
>JAUYWI010080509.1:0-13244 GCA_034780595.1 Parotoplana pacifica
GTGTCAATCATATTTACTTACCCAACATTGGTACATTAGTAAATTGCAAAATATAATATTATAGCTTACAAAGATCATTTTCAAGCCAAAAAAATTACTGAAAGTAATTCCGTTACGTGAGAAATGCCCACTATAGAAATCATTGATGAGAACCACATGATCTGTCAAAAAATAGAACAAATGACAGACATCCCCCCCATTCAACTGTATACTGCATCATGACAGAAGATTAAAACTCAAATTTGTCTATTCAAAATGAATGCCACATGAGCTTACTGAGATTCAAAAACATAACAGGGTGGAATTGGGCAAAGGAATATTACGCTCCAGCAAAATCTCTCACTTTTTTCTGTCATGCCGGGTTTTTTATACATAAGTGGTTCGTGTAATATTAACTTTTTATCAAAGAATCTAATCCAATAAATCTTAGTTTAATTCCATTCCTATTTGGGACAAATGGTCTGCAGTGATTATTGAAAAAATGAGGGCTAATCAGCAGTAATTGTCATGCTATCCCCTCCCATCAGCTCCTCTAAAAGCGTTATTTATTGGAAAATTAATGGGCAAAGCAGAATGCTCAGCTAAAATAGAAGACTCAAATCGTAGATTAGTATTTTATATGTTATGGTTCTTGGACCTCTCCTCTCCATACTTCTAGATTAGCCCCCCTCCCCCTCTTTACACACCACATAAAAATATATCAAAAAAATAATTCTGTAGAGAGAACGACATTAAATTTCTTTTGTCAACCAAATGAATTCATTCAAGTTTATACACTATTTCAATTGAACACCAGCGGGTATTGAATGATAGTTTGTGCAAAAAATGAAATTATTGAGTGATTTCCGTAGTGTCTGTGACTACTCACAAAAGAGATGACGCTATGTTTTATTCATACTACATATATAGCAACTAATTTACATCAAAAGTACTTTTTACTTCTACACTGAAACTCAATATTTCAGAACTTTTGATTGTTGTACCCCATAATATAATCATCTATTCTTAGCATCTAACTATCTACCAATAATTATTAGTACGTGTCCTACACACTTGTTTTCACAACTAGAAAAATTAACCGTCGCTTAAAATTTTACTTTCCATGTATTTATTTTATGACTCATAAATCTTAGGAAAAGCGACTACCCACCCCCCATTAAACTGAATAAAAATACCATAATGTAGTTTTCTGCAAATGTGCCAATATAATTCAAAACAAAATAATTTGATTTCAAATAAATTATTTTTCTCATGGCAAAAAAGAACTACTGCATAAAAAATAGCCGCCCACTCTAAATTGAACTTCGATATTACCCTCTAAGGACTTACAATTTGGATTAGAATATTCTAAACAGAATCTTTAGATATCCTAATCAAAATCTTTTACTTATTTATATTCACTATCTGAATATAATCACCTACTTAGCTAACGGTTGCTAAGTAATCTGAAAATCTTGTACCAATAATACACACTAGTATTAGCTTGTTGTTAACTTTGAATTGCATAAAACATATAATTTTACACTTAGCTTAGATAATAATAATCCGCTTGCATAAAGCAACAAATTCGATTAATTATTAATCTCAGTAATAACTAAATCTAATAACGTTCTGACTAACTGCTCGAAATAATACGGTAAGCACCCCATTAACCTCTTATTTCATTGAACTAATCAAAATTTTAAAAATCTTAAGAAAATTAAAAGTACGACACCTTCCTTGCGAAAGACCAAAAAACTAACATCTTAATCTTATAGAAAACAAAGATAATTATGCTTTAATAAATTTGCTATTTCATACACACAATATCCTAGGACTCAAATGTAAACTATTATACATATATAAACAAATCAGAATCTTATTTTTCGTGTTCCCAAACAATCCTTCTATCTCATATTAAAGGTATGTTGAGGGTATTTTCTATACAAAATGCTTCTTCATAGAAACGATAAGGACAGTTTTGCTAAAAACACACCGTCCTATAAAAAATGCGCCTCTGAAAAATCATACACTAATCTGTACTCGGTCTAGCTAAGCTGAGATATTTATGAATAAATTATTGAGTAATTTTCCCATATTTCAGCGTTATCACACGGAAATTTCAGTTAGTATATTCAATCTTCTTGCACATAAACCTATTTAAACAAAATATTCGCCATCAACAACTCAACCTCAATCAGAGTAATATAAATTAATTATCTGATTTGTTTAATGCATCAAAACACATAATAAATAGAACTACATTTTGAAATGTAAATAAAATCACCACTCGCAATCTATATTACTCGGAATGCAGAAATATGTTCTTGAAAAATATTTCTTCAGTTAGATATAAAAACAATTCAGTTCTTTAAACACGGATTCTAATAGATTTTTTTAAATCAAAGAAACGATTTTTTGTTAATCTATCCATTTAAAAAGCTGTTGATCTGTTCGATAACTGTCTAACCATGTGTAAAAATAAAGAAACCATAAACGGACATTTATCTACCTTTAAAAACAAAATTAATGTAAACCATACCGTAATTATAGTCAGTTGTATTCTTTTCTATTAAACAGACTTCATAAAAGGATCACGTCTTACTCCCAGTTTGCCAAACCAGCATCTACCAGTTGGTAGGATAAGGTACTCTCCATATTTTTGGGGATTAAATCCACATAAACAGTGTTTGGGGAAAAAAAATCTTTCCTTGAAGCTTTAAAACTCAGCCAGACTGTAACTTTAAGATTAGTGGTTAATTTACCAACAAACATTTCTTTTTTAGGCTTTGTCAATGTCTTATCTTTTATAGACCACAATAACCATGGTGTCAAGCTAACCTCGATCAGACAACGAGGAATTGTCATTAACTCTGATGGCAATTCGAACAAATTGCAAGTGGGTAACTGAACCGGTTCAAACATGTCATGGCTGTCGATACACTCAATCACCACACAAATAACACCCTTTATCATTTTGACGAAAAGTACCTCTATCCGGTATAGGTTTGAATCAGAATGACGATACAGCAGCAGGACACCTTTAGGCAACGTTCTGGCAAGTTTCAAAGATGAGAGATCCAGTGCAGAAAGAGTGGTATTCAATCTTTGTGTGGCATTTACGTCTGGATCGTTACAAAAGCTGAGGAACACCGATTCAAAGGACTTAACCTTTGCTATTCGAACTTCATGTGGCCCATGCAAAGGATAACTTCTTAAAGGTGGCCCGGCAGCACTTGCTGATAAGACCAGAAATTTGTCCTGGGGAGGGCCTATTAAATAAGTTTCAAGGCATGGTTTGTCCAAAGATATTATAGCCTGTGATTGAAGAAAAACAAATAGTTGCTGAATAGTGTCAAAGCCGTAACTTTCAACAATGACATGCAGATCACTCTTGAATTCTTTGCGATACATTTTCGGCAACGAATTCAATGGTATTCCCGTCTGGGTTTTCACCAGGTTTTTTAAATAGTTCTCAAATTGTATTTTTGGATCAGCCACCAACTGAAATAAAATTAAACAACACACTACTGGAATTTTAATAAAACGTAAAATATTGATTGCTATGAGCGTGATCATGAACCAAGAATCACAAACCTTTTTGGGCGATTTCTGCGTTTCACAAAAGCAAGTCTGGCACTACCATTTAACTTAGGTAGAGAATAATTTATGAAATAGAGATGACCTAATAAACTACTGGTAACAAAAATATGAAAAACCTAACAGGACAAAATATGGAAGTAATGCAATGGCAAGCTTCAAGCAATAAGGTATGGACCATGTTAAAATAAAGACGATGGTCAGAATACGGGACATACTAGGCCAATTTTAAATACATGTCTGTAATTCTATAAACAAATATTATAAATAATATGTTATCATATACACTAATTGTCAAAAAATGGAAATATTTAAACTAAAAGAAACCTTTGCACACATTGTAGAGGTGAAGATCTCTCGACCAATAGCAGGCAAGTTAATTGTAGCCGCTACTTTCTAGTTAGCTATGTCATATGACATTGATCTCTCTATACTTCGATGCTGTGTTACATTAAAACGAAACTCCAATTTTATATTGCATGTTTCTTAATATAACCCTTCATGCTCACAGGGGGTCCCCCCTAATGAAAATCGGAAACTGTTCAAAATCAACCAATTGGAATGAAATTTCGTATTAGTGTACTACTACTCTTGCGGATTATTTTAGTTAAAAAATTTAATCTCTGACCTCCTAAGGTGACCTGATGGCCCTCTGAAAAATCGAAGTTGGCCAACATGTACTTTTTATAAAAAAACAATTTTGAAGTCAAATATTGATTTTTGTTCATAGGGTGCAAGCAAAGGGCCAACAAATTTTGAAAATGTTTATGTTTGCCATAGAAAAATTAATTGATCTTTTTAAATCTTGGATAAATGTGCCAAACTACATACTAACATCTGTAAAAATATCATAAAAAATATTCACCCAAGAAAATTATGATTGTTTTAATGTCCAAATTTGGCCATTTTTGAAAATCCTATATATTTATACATAAAAAATGCAAATTTAATTTATTCATAAATTGAGAATACTTCAAATTTAGCATATGTACATAAATCTTATCTGATACTTTATGAATATGCCAATTAAAAATATTGTAACTTTATCTGTAATCGAGGCCGAAACACATAAAAAAAACACATCATAAAAACTGACCCTGTGAGCACCAGGTATAATTTTTAGGTGTGACAATGGGGAGAGGGTTAATTTAATTACCTGTGGTAAGGGTTTGACAGCTGGTGTATCATCCACTCTAGACAAGAACTTTCCAGTACATGGTTCTTCCCGAAACAGATTTTTCTGAAGAGCATATGTATAGAATTCAGCCATATTTGGAAATCCATATGCAAGAAAATCAAAGCGGTATCCAAATTTCTCAAAATAATTGGCAGTAAAATTATATTTGGTTATAGGAGTATTATTATTTTCAGAAGACTGTAATAGAGCATCTATGTGAGCTTCAATATGCTTTGGAACAAAGACAAATGTTGTTGGTTGTTGTGTTGAACCAGTTATCATTTGGTTAAAAGATGCACCATTCTGTAAAGGGACATTGTTTGCTACCTGTAAAGGTTTGACTCTTTGGTTACCATTACGGGCTTTTGCTTGTTTGTTTCGTTTATGTGGCTTTGATTTGGATCTTTCATTCATCTCCATTATATCCTTCATTCCATCAATGCATTGTTCTTTAGACAAACTAAGTATAACATTCCCATAACTTTCAGATATATGAATTGTCTCTCTTAAAGAATAAATCAAATTTTTTGCATTACTAAACTTTAACTGTCTATAGGGAAGTTCTTTACCAAGTAGCTTCTTATAATCAGACAAAAAACAATTAAGTGTAAGTGGTACATCACCATTATGAGATCCAATAACAGCTAATATTTTCCGTTTAGTTTCCTTATCAACCACCTAAAATAAAATTTAAAATATACAACTAAAAATAATGCATATGAAAGTTGACAACAATTCAGCAAATTCTGTTGTTGAGTTTTTAGGTAAACATTTTGGGTCAGACCCTAACAAAGCCTTGTGGTCACTAGGGGATGGGAAATTACCCCCCCCCCCTCAGCATTGCCAGAATACTCAGAAATGACTCAAGCTATTAAGATAAAATTTGATACCATCATATGAAATTCTCCCTCCAAATTGCTTAATAAGGATACCTAGCATTATTTTCAACATATTTGATATTAGGCTGATTGTTCTGCAGTTTGCATTAGATTTCTTCTTTAATGGTATTATAATTGATTTTTAGAAATCATTTAGTCATCTTTCTGTGTTGTACAAGTGATTGCAAATTTCTGTAAAAAATTGTAATGCAGTTTGGTCCAAGTGCCTTCAGTAATTCAGATGGTATGCTATCTGCTCCTTCACTTTTATTCTTTTTCATATGTTGGATGGCTTCTTCATCTTGCTGCATAGGATTGGTGGGCTTTTGGCATCATTGTTGAGTTGTTCATTTTCTAATTGTAGTTCTTCTTTGTCTGATTTCTCTGTCTAGTTATAAACATCTTTAATGTATTCTTTCCATTGATTTTAATGGCATCTTGAATTCCTTGATTTTATGATGCATTCTTTCTTTTCTTTGCCACCAATTTATGCATGCTTCATGGATTTCTCTTCTCAGATATTTATTTATTCTTCTATAGTTTTTCCATCTATTTTTATTATTGATGTTCTTCCATTTTCTATGTTCCTCCATTTTAGTAATCATCCAATTTTTTATCCATTATTTTTTCAGATGCATCTAATGATTGATTTTGCTATTTCTAATATTGTTTGTTTCATTACATTCCATTTGTTGTTCAGGTTATCTTGTATTCTTATTTTCATGTGTTCATCTACCTTAAGTGGTAATTTGTTCACTTATAATGTTGTTAATATTTTCAATATTAATTTCTTGTAGTTTTCTCAGTTTTATCTTCTTGAACTTCAAATTTGTCTTCATGAATAATAAATGTTGATGTCAGCTCAAGGATAGTTGCATAATTTCTGTATCTTTGATGGACTGTGATGTAGTAAGTTAATTTGATATTGAGAAATGTCTCCAGGGCTCTTCTATGTGTGTTGTCTCTCTTATCTTGTTGGAATATTGTATTTCTCAATACTAATTGATGTTGTTTAATCCACAAGTAATTGTCTTCTTGTGTTTCTTGTACCCAATCCACAGTCACTGATTTCTTTACTATTTCATCCTTCTCCAATGACTACATTCCAGTCTCCCATTAAAATTAAGTTATCATTTCCTTTGGTATCATGTATAAAATCTATCTGATCATACATTTCTTCAATTTCATCATCTTTGTGTTGTAATGTTGGCATGTAGACTTGAATAATGGTCATGTTTGTTGGATTTGATTTGATTGTAATCATGAGAAGTTTATCACTTTTCTGGACTGTTTAATGACTCTTCCAGCATAGTGTCTTTTAATGATGATTTCTATTCCTCCTTGTTGCCTCTTGATGCCTGTGTAGATAATTCCAAATTCATTGTTTTTCGATCATGTTTCACTGAGTCCTAATATACTGGTTTTGTGTTCCTTCATTTCTGCCACATCACATTGCATCATTCAAGTGTTCCAAATGCAAAACCATAGATTGTTTGTTTACAGTTGAGCTGGTAGCCTAACATAACCCAGTGATTCTTAGCTGCTCCTGACATATCAAAACATCACTGGATTCTGTTAAAAGGAGCACTGGGGACTAAGAGCCATGTATTGATTGTATCATCCATAGGCTCATTCAAGGGAGGGTTTCCCCTTGCCTTTTGCCATGGTTGTTGAAGCCATTTTTAGGATTCCATTATGCATTTACTATACTAATGCCACTTATCCAGTTCTGATGATGTCATTCACAATTTTTACTACATCTATTGGTACTTTTGTGTTCATTTGCTCATAGTAATACCATAAGTGGTGTTTCCCAAGTAAGTGTAGCAAGCTAGGGGATGCCAGATGAAGATGTGCACCAACTAGAGTTCAGCCTCCTAGCCAACTCAGCCATGGAGGAACATGACTTCTCCTGAAAATTTGCCCCTCTAAGATTTGAACCCACACCTGAAGATCTGAGACTCTGCACCTACTAGTGTCTAACCCCTTAGCCAACTTGGCCATAGAGGGAAAAAATCAAAATCTTTTATGGTAATTATGCTTTACTATAAGTCTTGTAGAAAAGTTCTGGAAAATGATCAAAAAAGGAATACTTACACTTAATTACATTTCATTGAGAAAAATTCTAAATTTCAATCTTTGATAAAATTTAAACTAAAGCATAATATAAATTTCAAATGTAGCATTTCATACTATATAAGAAATGATGCCATTAATGCCTTACTATTAAAGCTATTATATTAGCAACATTTTTTTATGATGGCCCTCATAGAAAAAAAATATAAGAGTCAAATGATCAACCTTCTGATAGTTATAATGCCTCCATATTCAAAAATGAGCAGTATTTAGCTAGTTTATTTTTAATTCTAGAGCTTTAAAGTGATTTTAGAGCCATTAAAAGTGATTTGTTTTTTAACTAAATGAAAAATCAAGAGTTTTTAAAAAATATGGTTGTAGTATACATACACACTAAATTTCAAGTGAAATGGGCAAAATTCAATTTTTGGACTTTATGATGTCTTGAGAAATCTTTTCATGGAACCTGTGTGCCAAATGGTTTTCTCATACTATTTTGTTTGATCAATAAGATTTAAACAAAACTACATCTGGTGTAGGACAGGAGTTCTAGGAGGCCAGTGGATTTCACTTCCTTGTACACCATTTGGATAAAAGAGTGTCAAGCAGATTCCTCAACTATGGTGAAATGAGGAGTAGTATTTGCCAAATAGCACATAATATCATGAATCAGAGAAACATATGCACTTCATCTTTATTGACTTGTAGAAGGCATTTGCCTGGGTACTCAGACAAGAAGTGTGGATCTGTTTGGGGCTGAAGAAAGTAAAGTTGAAGTACATCAGACTCATCCAAGATATGTACAAATTGTGTAGAACAAAGGTGAGGTGTGCCACCAGTTAGCAGGTAACTGTGGGACTCCATCAAGGATCTGCTCTGAGCCCACTTCTTTTTGCTTTGGTAATAGATTGCCTGATGGATAAAGTCCAGAGAGAAGCACCATTGGATATGCTGTTTTCAGTTGTTATGGGATTGGAGTCAGAGACCAAGGGAGAAATGTGGTGAGCAGCAATGGAGGATGGAGGAATACAAATTAGCAGGCAGAAAATGGAGTATTTGATATTAAGAGCAGACCTTAAGTCAGTGAAAGATGAAGAAGTGAAAATGCAAGGAGAAAAGCTCAACCAGGGTTCAACAGTTCAGGTAGATGGTGGAGAAACAGATACAAGCTGGATGGGGTGAGTTGAAGAGGATTACTGGTTTATATGTGACAGAAAAGTACCAGATTAGGTAAAATGTATAAGACAATGATGAGACCAGTAATGCTGTATGGGATGGAGACTGTGACTACTATAAAAGAGCAAGAAAAAATGCAGGTGGCTGCTAAAATGAAAATGCTTAGGTGATTTTTTGGACTGACTAGACTTGACAAAGTGATAAATGAAAAGGTAAGGGAGAGCATGACTATTAGAGAATTGAGAGGAAAATTGAGGGAGGTGAGGCTCTGGTGGTTAGGATGGAGGTTGACTATGTGGACAGAAGAGTCAAAAAGACAAAGGTGGGGAAGAAGAAGTGTGGAAGACTCAAAAAGAAATGGTCAGACTGCAATCATCAAAACATGGAGCAGGTGGGAGTCCAAGAGGATGCAATGGATTACAAGAAGTGGAGGAAAATGATCTGCACTAGCAATCAAACCTAAATGTGATAAAAGTCACATGGGTAGCCAAAATTGAAGCTAAAACTAGAATTTCAAAGAAGTAAACATTTGAAAATATCATGTAGGAATATAGCTGATCACCAAAAAAAAGTATGGGTTGATTGTAAAACTGAATAGTTTTAGTCATTAAATGCTTCAACCAAAGACTCAAGAATAAATTATATAAACAATTTGTACAATAGGGTCATCAAAGGTGGTTAACTATTCTTTCAAAGATAGTGAATGAATATAACATTTCAAATAACAGGACTATTCAAATTAATCCAGTTAAAGCTTCTGAAGATCTTTATAGCATCAAGAGAATTATGTTTGACAACAACTTTGGGAATGAATCAAAAATGAAACAGAAAAAAACAAATTCAGAATTGTAAATCAGGTAAGAATATTTCAATAAAAAGGAAAGGGTTTCTGAACTAATCAAGTGTAAACAACACAGTTCCACATACATATGAATTGAAAAATTTAGATTGAGAAGAGATCATAGACAGGTTCTATGAAAATAAATCTTAATTGAAAAATATGTATGCTCTTTAGCATACATATTATTGTTCAATCAGAAGGTGGAGGTGCAGTGGGAAATGATGGTGGTCAAGTGTTATCATGATAAACATTGACAACCACACAACATTGAAATATTATTATTTATGCACCAGTTCTTCTATAATTTGATCTGACAACAGTTTTTTAAGCACTAGATTATCCACTTTTGGCTCTTTTTTCCAAACCTTCCAATTTCTGCTTTTATTTTTTTTAACAGCATTATAGATTTTACTTGTTGAACTTATTGTAAATCAATACGGTTAAGATTGGATTCCAGTTCAATTTAAATTTCATTAAATTGTTTCACTTCTTCAACAGTTATTACATTATCCTCTTTCCACTTTTATAAAATATGTAAAGATGATTCAGATAAGGTAGATTTTTTCCACTGTATTTTTTCTTTTTCTTTCATGTTAGTCCACTAATGTAGAACTAGGGCATAACTACTAAGCTGATAACTGCTGTTTCTATGACTCCAAAAGCACCTACAAAAGTCAAGGTCATTCCTAGACTTTAAAATAGAAATTGCATTCATTCTGAACCTACACCCATTTAAAGTTAATTAGTGGAAGTGAGCAGCCTGAAATATATTGGAAAAGTTTTGAAGATCGTTTTTTGGTATACATTTTTAAAACTTTTTTTTAATAAACTCCTGATGACATAGCTTCATAACAAAATATTTTTATGCTTTAAAAATAACACCTAACATTCTACCGATTGTCTGGATTAATTAGAATATTAAATCAACCTTCTATCTCAATTAGTTTTTTAGTTACAATTATTGGTATTTGGACCTGTCATTTCCGATTTTGTCCCCAGAATTTCAAGATTCACCCCATATTTTAAAATGGCTCTTACCACTAATAGAGGTTATGGACAAGGCTATTATTTAATATTGTAAATTTATATCTGTCATAGATACTAAACAATATGTTACTAAAGTTTAAAAGCAAGTGGCCTGAAATCTATAGAAAAAGTTTTGAAGATTGTTTTTTGGTACATTTTGAAGATTGTTTTTTGGTACATTTTTTAAACTTTTTTTTATAAGCTTCTGATGACTGTAGCTTCATAACAAAATATTTTTATGCTTTAAAAATAACACCTAACATTCTACTGATTGTCTGGATTAATTAGAATATTAAATCAACCTTCTATCTCAATTAGTCAATGAATAAACATCAAACTAATACCACAATAGCTCCCATAGCTGAATGATTTTGTAATATCATCAAGCCAAATTCCCCATTGCTGTATATCATCTATAGCTGCCAGTATAGTATGTGTTGGCTCACTCATATATTGCAAGGTACCTAGAGTCACTATTATACACACACAAGATCATTCATTGTCTACTGTTCATGGTTGCATAATCACATAATCAGGATATCTCAGCACCTCAATGTGGGTGAAATATTATCATTGGTAGTCAGAATAGATGCACATCATTTCAATGGTTTAAATTTAAAAATTAGTTCAATCAGGAAAGGGGAGAATCTATAAGATTCCCACTAATTAACTTTAAATGGCTGTAACTCAAAAACTAATTGAGATAGAAAGCTGATCTATAATCTAATTAATCCAGACAATCTGGAGAATATTTGGTATTATTTTTAAAGCATAAGAATATTTCATTATGAAGCTCCATTCATCAGAAGCTTATCAAACAATGTACAACAAAAAACAATCTTCAAAACATTTCCCATATTTTTCAGGCCACTCCCTTTTAAACTTTGGTAACATATTTTGTTAGTATCTATGACATATATTATACAAATATTAAATAATAGCCTTTCCATAACCTCTATTAGTGCTAAGAGCCATTTTAAAATATGAGGCAAATCTGGAAATACCAGAGGCAAATCCTGAATTGCCATGACCAAAAACTATGTAATTAAGATAGAAAGCTGATATAATATTATAATTAATCCAGACAATTGGGAGAATATTTTGTTATTTTTAAAGCATAAATGTATTTTGTTTTGCAGATACAGTCTTTAAAAGTTTAAACATTGGTAACATATTATTTACTATCTATGACATATATATTTTACAATATTAAATAATAGCCTTGTCCATAACCCCTATCAGTGGTAAGAGCCATTTTAAAATATGGGGTGAATCTGGAAATGCCAGGGACAAATTCAAAAATGCCAGGTCCAAATACCAAAATATACTAATAAATTTTAGTTTGTAACTAAAAAATTAATTGAGATGGAAAGCTGATTTAATAATCTAATTAATGCAAACAATTGAGAGAATATTTTATGTTATATTTAAAGCAGGCAGATCTTGAGAGTGTAGCTGAGAAGTCATGTGCATTATTTACTATTGTTTTTCTCATATGTACAAGAGTTGAAACAATGTGCTTAGCAGCTGACAAGTCAATTGACTCAACCTTAGAATTATTATGCCAAAATGAGCTTTCAGAAACTGAGCACTTGCTATCACAAAACAACTCTTAATTTATCTGCTAGGTACATCAGTCCATATCGCTACCACTTGGAAGAGTTTGTAATATCCTTTGAAGAATATGAATGGTAGAAACTTAGTCATGCTTCTTGTTGTCACTAATGATGCAATGAGACATTGTATTGTTTTGAAACCATAGAACATTTGTGAATGTAGCTACTTGTTTTTGATTCCAATGTGCACTTGACTTCATCTTGTGCTAGGCATGTGTTGTTCTCAGCATAGTCCATTTGCAGTACAGCAGTAGTTGTTCCTTTATCTCTAGAATCACATTTATCATTTTAATTAACTTTCAGATTGCTTCCTTTTTATGAAACTATGCTGTAAAAAAGAAGGCCTAATTAAAGTAACATATCCATACTAATCATTCACTGTTCCAGATATTTCTTGCTGTTGCACACTGCCATTAAGACCTCATTTGTTCCTTTTCACTTGAAATTTGAACATATCCTTACTACATTCTAAAGGGTATTGGATGCAAAACCATAGGCTGAATGTGCACATTCATTAAACAAACAAACAGATTGATCAGGTTCTTGCAGGCAAGATAATATATATTTGTGTTAATTTCATATTGGTTTCTCTCAAAAATAGAGGAAATAATATCTAGCAGTGGTAGGTACAGGGGAAGGTCCAGACCCCCCCCCCCCACCTTCCCTCCATTGGTGTCCTTTTTAATGTAATATTATATTTAGTATAAATGTATGTCTATAATATAAATATCAATTTGTTCCTTTATTAGTTTTAATGATTTATTTTATTTTTAAGAATCATAAAAAACTATTTTTATGTGGTGTGCACAAAAAAGTAGTGCCAAGTGAACTTATATGCACTTTCTGATATTAGGACCCCCTCCTTTCAATAATCC
>JAUYWI010080520.1:0-13241 GCA_034780595.1 Parotoplana pacifica
AAATATAGCCTACATACATTTTAAAAGTTGTTAGACGATTGTTACACAACATTAGGCGATTCGACGGTTACTTCTGGTCCCCCCTGTAGTAGTATAATTGAAATCTGTGGTTAGATACCATTAATCTGTTAAACATAAGTAATACCGAATAACAGCAAACTGTTTGATTAAAATAATGAGTTTTTTGTTATACAGGTTTTTTTTGCATAGGTAATACATTTGAATTTATTTCACAATAGCGGGGTTTTCGTTATAACAGGGTTCATTAGATCGGGGTTTAATGTATTAAAATAATACAGATCTATTTGGGACTACTCAATTATTTCGTTAAATCGGCGTTTTCATTATATCGGGGTTCGTTATAGCAGGGTTTTACTGTAGGTATTTCCTTTAAAACTGTAAAATAAACTATAACATTAATAGATTTAAATAAAGATTGGAACATTTCCATTTGTGAATAAGTTTCACATTTTTAAAATTAAAAAATTTACTACATAAAATTTAGTCTATGATCATTTGCTTAATAGGGTATCTGTTATTATATTAGGTGACTCTATTGGGACTCTAATTAAATAATAAACTATAACATCTTAGGTTTTTCATGTATGACCAAGGAGCCTATATACAGTCATAGCCAAAAGTTTGGAATCAAAGTGAAAAAATACAAAAAATATAATTTATTATAATTTCGACTTGATAAATGAAAATTATCATGCAATCGATGTCTAATAGTTCGTAGACTTGGTTTGTCACCATCTGGAAACACATTGGATATTATTTCATGACTGGGAGCAAATGGATGATTCTTTGAATACCTGCCAATTCAAATATCAGTTCTGGGTGTAGTCACTATGGGTCTACCAGATCTCGTTTTGCTCACATAGTTGCCCTGTTCCTTGAATCTTTGGATAGTTTTAACTATACAACTCTGGCTGACATTCATATGCCTCGAAATAGCTCTTGTGGTATAACCTTCCTCATTTAAAATCACTATTTGAGCCCTTTTTGCTGAAGAGAGTTCACTTTTTCTAACCATTTTTGAAAACACATATTATTTTGAATTTGGCTGAAAAATATCCAATCAGGTAGGTAATATTATTGGCTAAAACAATAAATTTTGATTGATAACTTATTACAGAATAAAAATATCAGTTTAAAGCTATATTACTTACTTCATGTAATAAATTCAAAAATTATAATAAATTATATTTTTGTATTTTTTAACTTTGATTCCAAACTTTTGGCCACGACTGTAGTATGTAGAAAATAGTAATGAGTTCCATAAGAAAATAAATTTTAAAATGATACCAAGATTAGCCCATATTATCCATCTGTGAAAAAGTAGACATTTTTAAAATAAAGGAATTTACCACATCAAACTACTCCATAATCATTTGTTTAATAGGCTAATCTAAACATTAAATGGCTTACATTTTGTAATAAAACTATATTTACATCAATGGTAAATTTTGCAAAGTCAAATTTCTATTCACATCTAATGTTGGATTTATGCAGTCAGCCAGCAGTTCAATGTCTATGGCCAAAGATACCTGATACAGTTGTCTAGGTTGTAGTATCATTGATTTTCTGAAGTCAATTTCTATTTATTCAATCCCTTTTAATTTTTTAATGTATTACAGCATTTAATTTAGTTTGACTTTCATATTGTTGTATAATTTATGTCATTCATTGTATGACAATGTTAGGGACTTACATGATGGATATTTCAAATCATTTTATTTTAATTCATAAAATTCCATCCAGTAGTTCCTAATAAGATATTTTTTCTTTGGATAGCTAATCTAATGACAATGGATATCATTATATGTATAGCTAATATAATTCTGTGTTGACTCTATATAAATAATTGTTGACCACTAAATAGAAATGCTGATCAATTGTGAATTAGTCTAATCAAATATAAATTTATAATCAGTCTGACTGATTTAGAATTGGTTGAGCTAATGTGAACCTATATTAAATAAAAATAAAATATTTTACACTTCTAAATAATGTAGAAGCAAATTCAGTTAACTTCAGAACAAAAGCTCTAAAAAATAAAAATAATTACCAAGAATATTTTTAAAAACTTCATTTATTTATATTTCATCTGACTGATTATAAATTTATAATTAGTTGGACAAAATAGAAAAATTGTCCCTTTTTTATTTGTTTTTGGTTCATCAAATATTTCAGTGTTTTAGTGACTTATTTTAAACCCAACAAAATTGAAATGTATGCCAACCAAATAGAAAAGCAATGTTTTAAATTACTTTTTTAAATGAATTTCAGATAATCTAACTACCTACCATAGTATTTATTCATTGATGAACCACAGACAAAAAAAGCATTTCTATTTGGTGCAACCAAATACCTATAAATATATGGGCAATTCCACCAAGATGTTACCACTTGATCAAAATTTAAATATAATCCAATAGGTATAACATTATACTTCAGTCTTAATAGACATATCAAATTCTAAATTAATTGATTAATGCTCTTAAACATTGAAATTGTATTTTTGAATTATATGTCTAACAAAACCAAATTTAAACAAAAAAATAATACAAAAATCTAAGACTTTAAAAAATTGTAATACCAGTATAATAGATAAATATAACTAAACTGAATTTCTGTGTGAAATTTAAAAAAAACAATCACATATAAAGTGTCATGAAAGTCACAAAATTGATGTTATTTAAAATTAGACTCTGAACTATAAGGCTTACAAAATATTCATTATATAGCTCAAGAGTCTACCAATAGTTTTAGCATAGGACTTGTAGTCTCTCAAATAAACACTCTCATCTTATCTCACATAAGTCACAATCATGACTTGCATGACATCCTTGATTTTCTCTTTATGCAAAGCACTCAATTAATCATGAAATATTTTTTTTGTAATGCACCTTAAAATTTAAATAATGTAAATTTAAACAAAAAATCAGAAATTTATTTATATAAAAATAAAAATCTATATTTATTAATACTTTTATGTATGAGTATTTTTCACATTTTACAAATTTAATTCAATGTTTAAATTTTAACCTATAAATTCCTCCAGTTTTAGAGTAAAAGGATGGTAAAAACAACAGCTGCTGAAAGACAGAAAAAATCCATGAAAAGTTGAAAGCTGAAACTAAATATGAAGAGTACAAAGAGCAACTACACATGTACAGAAGCATCGTGAGAACAAAAGAAAACTACTTGAAAGTATGTCTGCCAAAGAAAAACATGTCCTAATGCAAAAACAAAAACATAAAGATAGAATAAGACAAAGAATTTATTAAGCAAGAAAGAACAGCACAATTCCCCAAAACCAAAAGAATCCTGCATATTCTCATAATGCTTCATTAAGCAGGTCTATTTACCAAACTCTCCTAAAAAACGAAAAGCAGTTATAAAGAATTTACCCAAAGAAATAGGTGATTCTGATTAAGAGCAGCCTACCCCTAAAAATATAAGAACTAGAGGCATCAGTGAAGAAGTAACCAATAAGGTTGTGGAATTTTTTGTACTTGATGATATAAGCAGAATGGCACCTGGTATCCAAGATGTAATTAATAAAAGGTCTTTGATTGACAAGCAAAAATTTCAGAAGCACTATTTTTATATGAGCTTGAAAGAAACATATGCACTTTTCAAAACAGAATACACAAGCTTAAAAATTGGTTTCAGCAAATTTGCAGAACTTAGGCCTCTTCATGTTTGTAAACACCAGATGTTGATGCATGCTAGTTTGGTGGTTTTTCAATTATGTTTGCACTTCAATGCACAGAGGAAATCAAGCAAGAGTGTAAAATGGAACAGAATACAGAAAATTGAAGTAAATGGTACAATACAAGAGTTGTATGATGATAGTGTTGCTGTGGCACCATCATTTATCAAGCACAGCTATATAAAATGTAAACAAGCAGCAAGCTATGAAGGAAACAAGCACATTTTTGTAAATCCTAAGTTCTACAACTTTACAGATCGATTATGCAGAAAATTTTACTTGTTTAGCACAAGATGAAGTTCAGTTAGCTCATTGAAACCAAGAACAGGTTACAATTTTCACATCTATTACATGGTTCAAAGAAGATACAAGAAGCCATGCTGTGATAAGTGACTATAAAATTCATGACTAATTGTCCAAAATTGTTTCTCTTTATGTCATCATAGCATGAAAGTATTTCTGAGCTTTGTATTTGGACTGATGGCCCTGCAAGCCAATACAAAAGTAAATTTGTTATGGCAGCAGCTCATAAACTTGCTGAAAAATTTGGTCTCCAAATGAACTGGATTTTTTTTCAGCTATTGGTCATGGGAAAGGTCCAGTTGTGGCAATCTCGAGAGTGGCCTTAGAAACTATCAATAATGCAAAAGAATTTCATACTGTTCTTACAAAAAATCCTCACAAATTTGTAGTATCTTTGGTAACTATAAATGATATTGATGACTTTACAAAAAATCTGAACTTTGAAAAATAAATGGAATTTTCCAGTATCATTTCATTGATGTATCCAAAAAAAATACTTAACAGAAATATATACAAATCAAACTTCAGTTGATGTCACAGCAGGTGATACTCCTCAATCTGAAGATTTAAAATATAAGGTTTGTAATTTTAACTATTAATTTCATTCATTGAAATAGATATATAACAATTAAATGACAAAAAGCACAGAATTTAAATATAAACAGAAACTAATGTTATTTCAGTCTGTCAACACAATTCAACAGCATGCTATAATTGATGGACAATTAACTAAACAGAACTTTGCATGTGAATTACCTGTAAGTGAAACCTACATAATTAATGATCAACCTACAAAATTGAAATAGATATAATAATTAAATAACAAAAAGCACAGAAGTTAAATTAAAATAGTAACTTATATTTCACTTACAATTCATTTCAGGTCAACATAACAATTTAGCCCCAGGAGCTCCAGCCTGGAAAATGGATTCAGGTCAAATACAATGCCCATCAGAACAATTTGCTTTATATTGGTCAAATCCTGAATGTTTGCCAAGAGTTTGTAGCTTTCCAATTTGTAAAGAAGTTTGGTGACAAATACAAAAATGCCCTGAACAAGTTAACTTAGATGAAGAAGTTCCATTTTGTGACATTGTTTCCATTTTTTCAGAGCCTCAAATGGACAGATGTGACATTCTAACTTTTTTGTGAATCTTACATATTGATTATACATTTAACTGTTGATCTATTTACTTGTAAATAAAGTTCAAAAACATCATTTCTTTGTGATATTTTCTCAATAAGAAAGTATTATAAGCACTTAGTCATGTAATAACTGTCGTGAGTCACAAACAAAATTGATTATTAAAATTTAAATAAAATGGATACATAATTCATTGAACTTCCTATTAGTTATATAGCTTGGTATGTTATTTGTAGAATAAGTACTGATTTTAGTAACTAACCTTAAAATTTTAATTGGAATTTCTATACAAGAGAGTATTATAAATTTTAACTGTTAATTTTGTGTCAATGTAAGTCACACTGTTTAATATAATAACATATATAGCAGATTTGATAATTCCTAGCTGTATAGCAAGTTAATGGAGATAGATTAAACATATGGTTTATTAAAATAGTTATGTGCAAAATAATGTTCTTTCTTCAAGTCTATGTGCCATGTAATTCACAATGGAATTGATGTAGAGATCCCCACTATATTCTTTAAATCAGTTTCTAATTTCAGTTTCATTTGTGAGTAACTATCTTTCTTTGTTTTGAATAATGAAAATATAACCTTTATCTAATGGCATTTTGATTTTATGATACATTAAGTCCATTCTTACTTTAATTTCCATGTCATATTTTCCACCACCAATTATTGCATGCTTCATGTTTATCTTATTTAGTTTTCTGTAAGTGTAGTGTTCATTATTGCTGTTCCACTATTTTATCCATCATCCCATCCATTATCCATGTTTCTTTGTGTGTCTCTTCTTTTTGTATCCAATGGTTGTTTTTTTTCTAGTTTTAATATAATTTGTTTCATTGCATTCCATTTGTTATTAATTAAGTTTATTTTGCTTTCTTATTGTCCCATGTTTGGTTGGAATGATTCACATTTAGTGGAAATTTCTATTTGGTCATCAACATAATAAACTATAGCAAAGAGAATATCTATATATTTAAATACTATTCATAAAAATAGTAAATATTAGCAGACTACTTATGATATGAATATGTAGAATAGTTATTTAAAAAATTATTATTTTTATATTAGAATAAAATTGTCTCAACTAAAGTTAAGCAGTGACATGTTATTATGTCAGTTTTAACATTGAATTAAATAGGTCAAGATTATAAAAGAAAGGGGACATGGAAAATAAAATATAAATTAACAGTCACAGACACACAATGTCAGATTTTTGAAGTCTTTTGAAGCACTTGACCAATTTAATTATAAAAAAGATTTGAACTTAGTAGGAGAATGATATCTTGCTTTCTGAAGATAAAAATATGTCAATGAACCATCTAAATAAATACATACTATACTAGGTACTTATTTAAAATTATATAAAATTATCTATCAGAATAAAATAAACTTTTAGTTTTGTTATGAAAACTTAAAATCATAGGGGTCCAGTTAAAAATGTATGCCAGTTTTAAGATTGAATTACAATTGGTTAAGTTTAAGAAAGATCACAATATGGAAAATAAATAGTCAAATTTTTATATTTTGTATAATAGACTAAACTTTTAATCTTAAAAACTACTTACTTCTTTACCAATACCAATAAATATCAATAAAATCAAAAGAGAATTATACCTAGCTTTTTTAAACAAAAATAGGTTTAAATATACTGATATATTATAAGAAACAAATTATCACTAAACTTTTTTACCAATCAATAATAATATTAAAATTGAAGTGGTTATAAGATTCCAGCACTATGAATATTTTATTGTTCTGGGAGTGGCACCATTCATAAAAATACAAATACTTATCATAGGTATAAAGTGAAGTTCTTTAACTTTATCAAATCCATAGCACTATCTTTGTGTCAGCTTCTGGCATGAGTAGAGTGTATTTATTAGTTTATTTTTGGCTTGGCAGGTAGTTTTGTTATTCTTATGACATGTAAAAATAAACAAAATCACATAAGATCTTTAATCACCGCCAGACCCTAAGAGCAGTGTCATGGATCTGATAGATTTAAAGAATATCACTCCCATCTATGATAGATAAGTAAGTATTTGTGTTTTTATGCACTTAACATAGTGCAGGAACAAAAAACTTTTTATAATAAGTTGCAGTGCCAAAATTCTAACCACTTCGTAATATAATAGCTAGAATATCAATCTTAAATGTTATTCTGTTTAATACTATTCATCAGAACCGACACCTAATTGTTCAAAATAGCATGTTCACGATAATAGAGAACAAACATTTATTTCAAAATGAGACTTGCTTTAAAGCTTAAAGTTAAACAAACTTAAACTATATTTTGGGAAACCCAATAAATATTTACATTTCTATGAACAAACCGTACTCGACTTGTGCTCAACTCAAGTTGTTCCGAACTGTACCTATTCAATCAAGTAACTACAGTTTAATATAGGTACGTCAATTCAAAATATATTTATTTTTTACTTCGAGTATTTTTTAACTACCAAAAACTATTGAGTTTACGAGCGAGCTGTACCTACCTACCTACTCCATCCAAAGTTTTTAAATATTTTATTTTAAATATAATGATTTAGATTTCAATCAATTATTTACTTGAATCCGTGCGCTCAAGTCTCAAGTGCAGTTTTGGCCTAAGTTTGTATATTCTTTGGTTTGGCAAGATATAACATTTGAAAGCCGGTTGAATAAAAAGTGTTAGCGATGCCAAATGCTAGCTTTTATTTAAAATTTTAAGGCTTGTTTTTACCATGTCAAAGTATTAAAAAGTATGACGTTTTCAATGTTGTGACTGTGTTTCTATATAAATTTATAAAAAGTTGTGCAAAGAAATGTATTTAAAAAATAGCGAAATTTAAATTTCTATGGTGCTAGAGCTATTTTTTATGCATACTTACTCCTTAAAATATAAATAATTTTAATTTATCTTATTCTTTCAATTATAATTATGTAACATGCCCAGGAATTGCCCTCGAATCGCCCAAAAAATGTCACTGAGATTTCAATTTCCAAGTTTCAACCTTATTTCCACCTGAATTCAATTCTGTTAGTGGCCCACAAAACCTTGACAGTCCGTTGTTATATGTAGTATGTCCCTAACTTAGACATATTGTAAAACAAATATCAACATCCTTTTTATCTAGTTTTTTTCGATAATGAAACTGTCCAAAATCTGTATGTAGAGAGGCTGAAGTGTTTTTTTTATAAAAGTCAGCAACAATTATTATCAATGCATCGAATTTTAAATCTATCACTGTTAAATCCATGGCTTTGTCTATGACTTGGTCTACGACAAATATGATCCCAGCGTCGATCTATATTTCAACCTTAAACAGTAAACAAATCAACTCAATTATTTTTATCTACATTAACATATAAGAATTTTTATTCGGCTACTGAAATACACCATTTACTTATCGAAAGTTGGGGTGAAGAAATACTGTTTATCTCCGTAGAATGCAACAGATAAAGAAAGAAAATTTGAAGAAGAAGTTCGAGTTAATTTTTTTTAAATGGCAGGAAGGAAAACGTAGAAACGGTATGAAATTTAATCGAAACTGTTGTTCTATTTCTCTCAATGCTTTAGAAAGACAGACTGGCATAGAAAAAACATCTGCTTATATGAATACTTACGAAAGATTTGAACAAAAATCTATATGCAGCAGATGGGTGCCTCATAATTTGTCTGACCTAAACAAAGTAAGCCGCAGTTTACGAAGTCAAGAAATTATTGATGAGTTTTCCAAATAGAGGTGCAAGTCAAAAGATTGTTGTTACCGACGAAAAGTGGATATACTATCGAGACGTAACATCCAAAATGCAACCGTGATTGGATTGATGGAGATGAAAGACTATATCTGATCGAAAAGTACTAGCAATTGTTGCTTCCAATTTCAACAAGAGAGTTTCTTTTATTTTGAAAAGCTAAATGATGGCGGTTCAAAAGATATGGATAGATACATTGTATTTTGAGAAATATGGTTCGGCAATGTGAAATACAAATGCCAAGATGAAAAATCCAACACGACAATGCCAGACCCAGCGTGGCAAATTTCATCCGCCGTTGGATTGAAGACAACTATATTTCCTTGGTGAAAACAGCTCCATACTCCCCAGACGCCCCATACCTCCTGGATCGCTATTTATTTCGGAATTTCGAAACTACAAACAAAAGGAAGATTTTGCTATCGTTTGTGATGTTCGCAAAGCATTAATAATTTCTACAATTCTGTAACAGAGAGACAACTTCTGAAAGAATTTACCGAATTAAGAGCCAACATCGAAAAGTTGTTGGATCTAATGGTAATTATGTTTAGAAGCACTATATTGACCATTATTATTGTTTATAGTTTTAGATGCAATGTACATACATATAGATATTGTTCAAAATACATTACAACTTTATAAAAAACTGTGTGGGCAGTTGCTCCATCTTGCTGGAACTAAAAATTATGAATCTCATCTTCGGTGAGTGTTTCAACAAACTGATTAAGAAACGCACGGTACACAAGAGCAGATACTGTTGTTTCAAACAACAGAAATCTATACGCTAACTTGACATGGCTGCCTAAACCCAAACCTTCTCTGAATGTAAAGGTTTCTGCTCAAAGATTTGTGGATTTTGTGATGCCCAATATCGAGAATTTTGACTATTGACGTAACAATTAATGTGGAACCATGCTTCATCTGTCCAAAAAATAGAGATTTCTCCTTCCTCATTTTCTGCTACGCCCACCAAACATTCACAAAATAACATGCGATTATCGATGTCTAGTCCATATGTAGAATAAATCTTTACTGCAGCAAACTTAAAAATAATAAATAATATCAATCAGTACTAACATCATAGAAATGAATGTAGTCCAACCAAAAGATGTAAAAATATAATTATGGCTTCAACATAAAAACAACATCTCTTCAAGATCAAATCAAAATTATGTAATCATGTGTATCTTGTTCTATACCCAAGCTGAAGCATGATAAGATGGCCAGTCAAGCTCGGTGATTGAAAACACCATCTAGTAAATCCGAAATCCAAAAATCGTAAACCGTAAAACAATCCAGTCAGAAATGAAAAATGTAAAATATTAGAAATGCAAAACAATAACAAGAAATATGGTGCGGGACTTAGGACCCTCAGCGGCGAGTTTCAACCAGTTTTATGTGTACATAACCTTCTGGGGATGCTCAACAGCTTGGTTTAGAGTGTATATAATGGCTCCCCAGATGATCGCCTTACATATTTGGCTACGAAACCCTGGACAACAAAAGGGTCTCGTCGGAAAACATCTCTTTTCTGATTGGTTGTTTTGACAGTCTGTTCAAAGAATGATTAATGTATACGGTATATTTGCCAAATTAATAATTTCCACATACTTTACCAACTTACTTAGTCTTTATTGTTTTGATAAACTGAAAATTACTGTTTTTTCCAACATGTTGCAATTAATTTGGCCACTATTCTAGGTTTATGTATCTATTTTTATGAACAAAATATGCATAAAACTATTATAACACCATCGAAGAAGATTATAAACCTACTATAAAATAATCTCTCTCTGTATGAAAATTAATTTTCTATGTTTGTTAACTACAATTTAGCTTTTCCAAAAATCAATTTACAATTTACCTTTTCTCTTATACATTGTATAGTTCTAAACTACAATTATTGACGTTTTTCAAAATTCATTAAAATCCATTTCTAAACTACATCTGGAAAAGGTGTCGACCTAGGTCACAGAAAATGAGATTACAACTTTAATGATTACCATTATATAATATTAAAATGAACGAGTCTTAGTCAAATTTTATGTAGGTAGTTTTAAAGCTGTTAATTGAAGTCATTAAGCTAAATTAGGCTTTATATTTTTCTCTTTAATTGTAGATGATCAGCGACTTGAACACTTTTTTACACAAAGCCATTCCGGATACTAAATTGACTCTTAAAAAATATTTGGATGCTAAATTTGAATATTTGGTATGTGTTTTATAATAATTACTTCAGTGTCCAAGCAAGGGGTCTAAAAAAATATTGAAACTAAATATATTTTTGTTGGCAAGTTCTAAATTTGTATTTTGTTTTAGTCTGGACAATTCTATAATATGCAGAATTATTGTGATTAATAAATTTATTATGTTTGAAATTCTATGTGTTAATCCTTCGTCGTCTCCCTGGGATTTTTTAGCCCCCCCTCTAAGAATTATCACAAAACGTTTACGATCGCCTCAACCGATTCAAACTAAATTTAGCATCGATGATGATGATGACGGCCTGCTCATTTCTGATCTTCGGCCGACCTTTTGTTTCGAAATTTTTGGCATCACTGTACAAATATGTTCCAAATGGATAATTTGATGACATAAATATGTAAATATTGATCTTGTAACTTGAGATCATAAAAAGTCAATAATTCTTTTGTAAATATTCAATATTAATAGCTGTACATCCGGTACTTTCCAATTTTTACATTTAAGTATAAATAAAAATACGAAATATCTAACCATAAAGTTAAATGTAAATATTTATTGCCAAACTGTTTTCGAATTGCCTTAATCATTCTCAATAGCGATTATAAAATAGTACTATCCCTAAGTATTTAAATGCATTTAATATATACAATACGAAATAGTTTTAAAGTATAGTTACATAGTTAGGTACAAATTGATCAAAGTCAGAATAAACAATTATGAGAAAAGTTTTAATGTACAACCCCGCTCAAAAATAATAAAACACCAAAAAATGATAGGTAACTATTTTGTTTCCAAACGAATTCCGCTTTTTTTCTGGATCAATATTTTTTAATGACATTTTCTAATATTGTGCCTTGCCATCTGCTTAAACATGGGAAAAATGTCATTTAAAATTATTAATTCAGAAGAAGTTGTGGAATTCGTTTGTAAACAAAATAGTTAACCTATCATTTTTTGGTATTACGGTTATTTTTGAGCGGGGTTGAATATTTGCAACTAGCAATACCCTTAATATTCAATTTGGGCTTAAATTTATTAATGTGAAGCTTTTCAATATTCTTGCTGCCAAACTCGCTTCTACCAGTAGTCAAAATTTTAAAGTCGTTAAATTTACTATGGTCAGAATTGCAGGTGAAAAGATGTTCAAAAATACAAGAATTTCTTTGGGAATAACGTTCCTTCATTCTTGGTCTAGAGGTTTTCCAACGTAAATTGGAATATCTTGCGCTTCAGGACAAGAAAAGGCATAAACAGACAGACCTTTAGAGGACCATGACTCATTACATGCTCAGCTCTATGTTTTGTATTTGTTGTTCCAGGATTCCTATGTGCGTTTCTATATGTTAATGTTGCTTATTATGCTGACCGTGGTCATTGTTGAATTCTACTTATAAAAAAGGAATATCTACAAATAGACCTCGTTCTTATCTATGACCACGGTCAGGCTCATTATTTGCTGATACAAAAGCTAATTCTCTATAAATGCATCAAAACCAAAAGGAATTATAGACTTATTAAGTGAAAAAAAGAAACAAGATTTCTAGTTTTGAAAACAATATTACGCTCAATGTTAAAAGATGTACAAAAATTTTCAACATTTATAGAAAAATTGTCAGAAAGATACCAAAGTAGTCTAGAACAATAACATTTCTAAAAGGAGGCTTGCTACCAATAGATACATCAGAAAACTCCTTTCAAAAAATTTGACACAATTTTCAAAACATTATTTCAAGACATGATTTGGAGATTGTTTATTTCATTACAAATTTATGCTTAATTCTACTACGAGTATGGAACTTTTAACAAACTCAAATCTCTTGATCTACCTCTAACAGCTTTGGTGTGGTGAGTTTGTTCTGAGACATCAAATAGTGTGCCTAATTATTCAAAGGACTCTGTATACACAAGTGGATGGTGTGATGATGGGTTCATCACTTGGCCCCTCAATGGCAAATTTTGAATGGCTTGTCTTGAGAATGACATTTTTATGAAGCACAAGGAAGCTCCTTTAGTTTATTTAATAGTTCTATTAATGGTTGTGTTTCCTTTTTAGATGTCAAAATTTGTAACACTGATAACAAACTTATTTTTCAGGTTTACAGAAAACCGACTCATACTGGA
>JAUYWI010080531.1:0-24400 GCA_034780595.1 Parotoplana pacifica
TGGTGGTTCTGTGCAATTGCATGTCTGGGGAGCCATTTGGCATGATGGCAAAGCAACCCTTTAATTTTTGCAGCTAATTGTGAATGGAGGAACTTATGGTCACATCCATACACATTTACTAGATCAAGATTCTGCTTGTGTGCCAATGATGGAAGACATCTTGACTGGGAGGCAGTGCAGTAAACATTAGTGAGGAATGATTCAATTAAAAAGAGTTAGAGATATTGAAAATATATGATAAAAATCTCAGATATTTTTTTAAAATAGACTAGCTATAACTTTTGAACCACTTGAACAATTTCAAAAAAATAAAAAGATTTGACTGAACACAGAAATATATCTAGGTTTCTGAACAAAAATGACTGTCTTTGACTTTAGTTTAGATATATATATTACTTACTAACAAAACAATGAACAAACTACCTATTGGTTTAAAAAGCATATGTTTGGCATTTTAAAAAACCATGAAATAATTAACTAATCTTCAGCCAGTATAAAAAATCATTTATTGAAATATATTTAATAAAATATACCTGCAGGAATAGTTTTCTTTAAAAAATTGATAGCAACAAATTAAAATATAAGTTTTTAGTAAATAAAAGTAAAAAATTATTTAAGAAACTAAGTTTTCTTGATAGAGTGGTTTAAGATCGTGTTTCATCTTGAAAGAAAACTTTCTGATATAAAATTTATTTAAGATTCCAACTTCATAAAATTTTATTTACTAATATCAGAATAAAACAGTAATCTATTTAAAAGTGTCTCTAAAATTATATTATTAACATGTAATAAACGAGGTACTAAAATGTATAGAATCATAAATAAAACAATACTATAAGGCTTACCAGTTTTCTATTATTGTAGCCAAAACATCAATTTTGCCGCCAATAAATTTAAGGAAAACGGTTAACTAGAAAGAAAAACGATTATTTGTCTATTTTTGATACATTTTGGGGTTGTTTTGAGTTGTATGGTTAACGTCCTAACTAATTATAAACTCATTCAATTATAATTATAATTAAATACTAATATATCCTATAGATAAAGTATCATTAATAATTTTTTTAATAAAAAAGAGAAAATGGGTTCTTTAAAACAAATTTGGACAAATCTCAAATATAAAAACTGAAAGATAATTTATGTATGTAAAAATACAGACATGCAAATGCGTGTATCATATTTGTAATTTAGCATATTCTTTGATTAATGATTTTTTTTTCGATCACCTTAAAATGTTTAATTATCCCGGCTAACTACGACCAAAGATAAATATTTATTATCTTTGGCTACAAATGGATTTCATAATTTGGTTAAGTACAATTAACGTAATATTCCTAAATGTTCATTTGATGTGTCTACAAATGAACTAAGCATATCATTTCTACATACATACCTAGGTACCTATGAATTAGATAGGTATAGGCCAAAAATGGTAGGCAGGTACCTAATTCCAAATGGTAATTCTAAATGCAATAAGAAAACCCAGTAGGTACAACTTAATGATTCCTAAACTAAATTTATTGTAGAATGTACATATTTAGTTTAGGTAAACCTACCCTTATTTAAGACCTACTTAGGTAGGTCTAGTAGGTACCTAAAGCTTAACATCCTAACTTTTACATTGACTGCTGATATGCCTAGCGTTTTTTTATAATAAAATTCCTAATATGAAACCTAATAAAATTTTATATTACAGTAGGTAAGTAAATAATTACCTATACCTACCTAGGTATGAATTTTATAAATAGGTAGGTACCTAGGATAGGTACCTAATAGGTAATAATTAATAATAGAAAATAATAGATAGGTATATTTAGATGGGGGTGGGGGGGGGGGCATTTGTACAGAGTGAAAAAAGCGTACAACGGTGGAAAAGTTTAATGATTGAAGAGTGAACATAGGGCAGTTTATTTGTTGAAGTTTAGGCTGCCAGTGCTGAAAGGAAGAGGTAGTTATCTATTTAAATAACATTTCTTTAGGTAGATATGAGAAAAACTTGGGTAGATATCTACCTACTCATACCTAAAATGTAGAAACTAAAATTAAAGTCACTTTTATCAAAAATATATTTAAATCAAATAGATAGAATTTAACAAATTTAATAAAATTCATAACAAAAAATCAGTAAAATCAATGAAAATTGAACAAATTTATAAAATTTAGTAGGCAAAACCAATTTAAAAAAATTAATTAAAATCAGCTAAAATGTTAAATAATTATCTAGAAAACAACATAATATCTAGGTATTTCATTTAGACTTAGAAAATTTAGATTGATAGGTGTTAGACCTACCTTATCTCAACTAAATGGTAGGTTTAATTATTGCAGTAAAGGAATAATTTTTATTGGATTTTCAAAATAAAATGACTGCTATAGGTAATATTATTTTTATATATGTAGGCAAAAGGTGTATTTTAAATGAATTTACAAGTAGGATATCAAAATTATTGCTGCAAGTTGTCAATAAAACGAAATATACATAGAAACTAGTTTATTACCTAAGTAGATATCTATTAGGTATACGAAAAGAGGTAAGAGACCAATAATTAATATTATCTTTTTAATAGGTACAATCAAAGATTTTTTAGGTAGGTACAATTACCTCTACCTGAGCTAATATAATTTAAAAATTTTATAATTATTGGTTTAGGTAGGTAAGTACCTACCTACCTATTATTTGTAAAAGGTAGGTAGGTACCCCTACCTATTTCTGTAGATTAAAAAAACACTTTTAGGTATTTAGTTGGTGCAGGTATTATCAAAATAATAAATGTAGCTAATATAAACCTATTAAAGATACATTTTAACCATTTATGGATGTTCGGGCATTATTAAAAATTGTTCAAAACAAACCCATGATTTGAATAAAATTTGATAAGCAACACAAATGAGTGTTTAGAAGATAACGTTTTGATGTTTAGGTAAAAGCTATAAGGTCATTAAAAGTCGAAAAAGAAAATCTGGACAAAAATTGTCAGTTTATATTTTTTTATAAAAAATCTGGAATCAAAATATCTATCTAATTGAACTGATTTTATTTGGATAAATACCTAAGTACCTAATTTGGAAATTCATACCTATTACATAATTTAAGAGATTTTAAAATATCGATGTACCTAGATACTGGGTGCAACCTGAGGACAAAAAATCGTTTTTGCATTAAAAAAATTGAATAGATTTTTAATAAAAATTTTGGGAAATTGCTCTTTAGAGATGCTAAAAACTAGTTATAGAAAATGTTATTAAAAATACTGATCCACAAAAGTTATGAAATTGACAACAAATTAGAAGAAAAATAAAGTCAAAATTTTATAATTTCCTCATAAAATATGAATAGTTCATATTTGGACTATCTGCTATATAATTAGTGTCAAACAGCTTCAGAAAGTTTAAAATAAAATTAAAATTTCTCAAATGACTAAAATTCATTCCAAAAGCAATAAAACTAATACTAAACCAATTTTAAACACTGAGAATCATTTGTGAGCATAAAATTCTCTTTTGAAAAATAAAATATGGCTCCATACCTTCAGACCTATATTTTTGAAATATAATTTCTACTGGTCTCACAGTTTTTAAATCCCAATTTAAGCATTAGAAGATAGTTATTTCTACATAATTTATAGGCTTTTTAGTTTTCATTAAAAACGAAGTGTCCAAAACTTGTTTTTCTATTTGTGTTATTATTCACCAACTTTGAAATTGAATTTTGATGCCATGCGCCTCTGTACCTAAGCTCTTTGAGATAACCTGCTTGAATATCATTACGTAATACCAAAGACAACTAAATCTAGTTGACCATGCATAAGATTTATATTCTAGAGCACATCTGACATACGATAGATTAAATTTTGAGATGCATCACATTTATGATTCCCGAATTAATGAGGACCACCTATTTATGTATGTTCATAAGTCAACCAAAAACTTTTTTTAATAAAATATTTTTCTAAGGCAAATTCGATCACTGATGGAATTTTTGAAAAGTGTATTTTTATGCATAACTCAGTGAACCTAAATTTCAAACTTTGGATAAACTATACTTCTCACACCAATAAAGCATCAAATAAGAAACATATCAATGTGAAAGTATTCCAATAAATACTTCTCGAAGTAGATCAAAGTTTCACTATTTCCTATATAAAGTTTAGGATATTCAGATAGGGGTACCTATGACCAAATTTGGGCCCAAAAATTTCAAATCTTCTTTTGGAGAGAATATTGTTTCCAAATGTTTAAGAATTTCTCAAATTAAAAAAAAATCAATAACAATATTTTTTTATTGAAATTCAGAAATATAAATTTCAAATACTTTTGTCTCTCAGGTTGCACCCTATGGACAAAATTCAATATATTAAAAAATGGTACCTATACAGTAGGTAGTGTTTCGAGCATATCTACTACGAAAATATTAGTTAGATAGTTTTATCAATATTTGACCCCAGAATTAATTTTATTTAGTAAAAAGTACATTTTGCCCAATTTTGGCCCTACTTCATTTTTTCTGAACTAGAGGTCAGAGGTCAATCATTTTTCATACTAATTCAGCAATAGAATTTAGTACATTGATACCAAATTTCAGTTCAATTGGTTACAGCATTTTAGAGCAGTTGGCGGCTAGGTTGGGTTGAATAAGGTTAAAAGAATATGAAATTTATTTAAAAATGAATTACAAAATATTGAATAAGAAGTTTGGTAAGGAAAATTTTTAATAAATACAAGGGTAATAGATAGGTATACATTTGATTAACTTTATTGTACAGATTCAGTTAATGTTACAATATATTGTTTATAGTACCTACTCTAAATTTATGTAGTGAATTTTCTACTAATAAGATCAAACATTTCTTACACTATTAAGTTGTTAATATCTAATTTTAATTGAATAAAAAATAAAACAAGTGACAAGATGTCAAAAGATATATTTTAATCTTGTTTGAGACAGTTAGAATTTCTTTTAAATGGAGGAATTGATTGGTAAATAAATGCCAAATGATTGCCAAAAGAGTATAGTAAATATTTAGTGCATTAATTTCATTTAGGTTGTCTGAAGCATAAAAAAGTCTGGATGGTCTGTAAATAAAAAATAATAAAACAACAACAACAAATACCTAATATACACATAAGAAATATGATTCTGTCATATATCCATACATTATTTAGTAGATAAATACATGTTTGTATACTATACCTAATTGCCTTACCTATATATAAAATGAAACATTCCCGAAATAATTGTTTAGCGAAATATGTTTATGTTTCTGTCTTCCATTGATATTTGAAAAACAAAGAAATAAACACGAAATTATTTAAAAATACAATTAGATTTCATGAGAAAATGTTATGAACAAAGTCAGAAAGTTAGATATTAATTGTAAATTCTATCTTATTTGTACATACCATTTATAAATATACATATTGTAAAAGTAAATATTCACGAAATAATAATATTTACAAAATTGAAATGAAATGAGAGTAGGTACAAATTTGTAAAACCCCATTATGGCATATACCTATAAGAATACAAAAAGTATCATATACCTAGTGTTTAAAGATAATTAGTGAGGAGATTTTAGACAACTGAAATCATATTTATGATGCACAATTACCTATACAGAATAATTATTTTAATTAATTGAAAACATGATTACACAATATAAGTATCAGTGAATTCATTATTTTATCGCTTAAACATTCGGTAGTATGGATGGCGTAAATATGAACTCGGTCTATAAATACTACCGAATCTTCGATGTCGCCGACGATTTTGTGAATTTGAGCGCAGCAAACTAGGATTGGTATTCAAATGACAAATATCCCAAAGTGGACTACTAAAATCTAACACAGTTTGTTGCCCTCGCGTAATACGAACATTATTGAGCTGCGTATAACGCATTAATTCTTTGTATGCCATTTCAACACCATACCATTCATAGACTCGAGTAAGATCCAACGGAAAATTAAGCCTGTAAAAGAGCAAATATAAAAACAATTATTGTATATAGTTGAAAATCAACCCCTTAGTAAATAAGTGTAGGGGGGTCACCCACTCTGTTTTTCCAAATTGTTTGAAAAATCACCAAACCAATTTGAATAAAATTGAGCATTTGTTTATGATTTTAAGGGTCTGGATTCCCTAAGGTCATGTAATGGCCCTATAAAAAATGAGGTTGCGCCAAAATGGTCAAAATATAATCTGCCAAAAAATTAATTCTAAAGCCAAAAAATGACATAATTGATTAATTATTTTGTAGATATTTACTATAAACACTCCGAATTTTTGGAAAATATTGATTTTAACAAGCGGGTGTAATTTGAAAAGATTCTATCCAATATATTTCTTTTAAATTCTGGTTGTGTGTAGTATGTAGTATTTGTTTAAAAAACTAAATATTTCAATAAAAAAACCCCAGATAAAGTTATTATGAGTTATTTGTGTCAAATATTGCCCTATTATTTAAATAGGAAAATAATAAAATTTCTCGTAAATTTGACATCTTTCACATTTGGCATATCCACTCATTAACTAGTATGTCATTAGTATACCAAGTAAAGAGCCACAACTTTATTCAAAGTCAGAAATTGAGATTCACTAAATTTGTGACTAGACGTGGTCAACAGATTGAAATTATTTTTTTCTAAAATTCAATAATAGTGCATAAAATCATTCCAAAAACACTAGAAATGACACTGGTAATAATGGCTCTTGTATACTCGGAAGCAGATATCAGGTATACAAGGGTTATATAGGCTCCAACAGTAGGTAACCTACTTCCCACAGACCAATTGACCGGAAATTATATACCCATACTCTATGTAAAATGAAGAAAAAACGATTTTAGGAGCTCTATGAGGTTATCAAGTCAGAAATTGTGCATACTCCCAATGTCCAATTAAGTTGAAATTAGGTAAAAAAAAGAATTTGCACTTTTAAAAATAATATTGATTATGGATTTTATAACGCTAATTTTTTTTATTGTTTTAAATGTCAAAATCACTGTATTGCTTTTACTTCATCCTATATTTGAGGAACTTAAAGTGTAATTTCAAAGTTGAAAGACATACTCGTAGGATATTTTAGAAATATTTAAAAAAAATCAAAATTTTTTAGTCTAACTTTGAAAAGCGCAAATTTCTTTTTTTTTAATTTGTCCAAATTTGGGCTTAGTCGGCCATTGGGAGTAGAAATGGTCAAAATGTCTGATTTGAAGACGTCAGAGTCGCTGGCAAAGGCATACTATTTTTTTTCTCTAAAATATTGCTTTCTTCCGAAAATGGCTAATGAACTCAAAGATCATTTAAGGCACATTTTGGGAACCATAATTTAGTTTAGCCTACTTCTCAGACTGCAAGCTAGACGAGGTCTGGTGTAAATGCTGATTTTTGTAATTGAACAAGAGCGGATCTATAATCTAAGGCGCTAACTACTAGGCTACTTTCGAACCTGAAACGGGGCATATGTATGTAGCAAATCTCATGACTTTGTTTTAGATAGTTCGCTTTGTATAGTCATATTAAAATAATCACTATTGTTTCTATTTACAATTATGTATGCTCTAAAACGGGATTCGAAGAATAGTTTTCTCCCTTTTTAGTTTTATTGTGCATTTCATTGAACAGCTCTTGTCATAAAAATATTCTATAAGTATTTCTACAGTGTCTCAGATAAAGATTTATAAACAACGCTCTGACTTACCATTTTTCTTGTCTATCAGCAATACAAAAATCCCAAAGAACGCTCTCGGCATTTAGATCAGTCTGACACCACTTTGACTCATGTGGGCGTGAGCGATCAAATAGACGGGTCATTGGATGTAGAAAGGGTGTACCCATTAAACCGCAGCTCAATTGTTTGTCCTCTGAAGGTGATGAGTAAGAAGATGCAGAATTCAATACAAAAGAAACAATTGGTTTCGATGTTGCAGATGACCCGTCCTTTAACAATTGAGGTTGCTTTTGCTCAGTAGTCGGTTTATCTGTGTCAGCATTCAACATTGTATCAAATTCTGTACTTGTACCTTTGTTATAATTTTTAAGCTTTAATTGAGTAGCAGTTTCAGAGATTGATAATTCAATATTATGTTGTACAGATGCATCAATCTTATCCGGGTATTCAATAGAGGAAAGCGATATATTTTGTTCGCACCTATCAGTAATCTTGTCTAGTTCTTTCTGATTGCACAATGAATAACAAAAACCTACATGACACATTTCTTGTGCATCACATGCTTGTATCCCAATATCATATGTAACTAATTCTTCGACATTTTCGCAACCACAATGTGGCTCATATGAAATGTATTGAATATACATACTCCTTCTTTTCAATTTTCGAAATGAACTGCCGTCTTTGACATTGCTAAAGTAGAAACTTTGTGTGGACGAATCTTCAGTTTCATTTTCGCCATGCAACATTGAGAAATCCATGGATTCCACTTGAGTAACATTTGTGACTTTAGAGTCATGTTGCACACCTTGATCTACAAAGTCATCATGGATTTCTTCAGGTGCACTATATAGCATAGAGAAATCAAAGAATTCCATTTCTAAACAAATTGAGTGATCATCTGTTTTCAAAACACTATGTTGTATTCCTCGATCCACAGTGTCATATTGGATTGCTGGAGGAGCATTAGATACTGTTCTACATGAAGTAGGCTGAGTTAAAATTTCAAATTCATAAGAATCAATTTGGTCAAAAATAGAATCTTCGTCATAGATTTGGTTATTTTTTACTTCTGGTTTATTAACACTTTGGCAAGAATTCTCCATGGTTTCATTAAATACTTGCACACAATTTTCGTTACAAAAGATTTCATCGAATATACAATTATCGATTGATACTATTTTCTGTTGTACGGAATTGTCGCAATAATTTGGTTGCACCTGAATATTCTGATCTTTTACATAATTCTTATAGTCTGTTTGAACAGAGACATTCAAATGGTTTTGATAAAAAGAGAGATTTTCCCAGACACCTGAATCTTCCTTTATCTTAACGGAAACGTCATTGATTTTCTTAGTAAATGAACACTTTTTCTTGAAAATTTCTACGACAAAATCTCTGACGTCTGCTTGAGTTGTATCCACTTCTATATCATTAACATCACTTTCAAAGAAGCAACTGTTTTCGCTGGTACCTTTCGCAAATGAATATTGAGAATCGATATCACATGAATCACTCTCTAAATATCCTCCACATTCAATGACTGGCAAATTAAAATCTGTTTGAGTCGAAACACACAAAGGAGACTGTTTAATAGGTACTTTCTTCTTCTCTATTGCTATTACAAAATCCTTTATATCCATAAGATTTGTTGATATATCAACAGTGTCTATTTCGACCTCATTATATACACAATTATCAGCCACTGGACTAATAAAATTATATTGTGAGTTCGAGTCAATGAAATTGATTTCGACACAATTTCCAGAAATACCTGTAAAATCTTCGGGTTTCAATTGCATTTCAGCAGATTTGTATTCCCAATTTGAAGAAATCGAAGTATTTATGGTATTTATATAAAATTCATTTGCGCTGTCACAAATATCAATCGTAAACATATTATTGGTTTGTTGAATGGGAACACTAAATACATTACTTGAGTCCAGAACATCAACAGTGAAACGGCTATTTGATTGTTCAATTTCCTGTTTATAATTCAAACCTGAATCACAAACCTCATATTCATAAAATATACTGTGATCTTTAATTTCTCTAACAAAAGTATACTGAGAAGTATTGTCGGCACACATTGTTTCAAAAGAATTTCCAGAAAAATTAGTAAAATCACAAACTGTCAACTGAATCCCAGTAGCATTGGTTTCCAAATTTGAAGAAATCGAACTATTTGTAATAGGAATGAAAAATTCAGCATCAAAATCTTTGGTTGTTAGCTGATAGTATCCATCACTATCTCGAATAGGAAACCGGTAATCCGTTTGTTCCCAACAATCATTAAAGTTAATTTGATCAAAGGTTTGGTTCTCAGTTATATGTTTCCTTTTAGTTTGACTATCATGCTCTTTAACATCGACCTCATATTTGTATTCTAAGCTCACATCGGACTGACTATATGTATAACTTCCATCTGCTTCAGCTAAAGAAATTTCTTGATTAAATTCAGTTTCAGTTTCAGTCATTTTAATCTCATCAAAACTACTTACATCATTGGTAAAATCGTCACATAGAATTTGATTTGCAGAATCAAGTAAAGCATTTTGCCAGAATGTACTATTTTCAGATATATAGTTTTCTATCTGAGAAGATACATTGCGTACATCTATCGTATACACACTATTAGATTCGTTTAATTCCATTTTATCCTTAAAATAATTACAAGAATCATTTACTACATTAGTAAACCATACACCATTATCGGTAACATAATTGATAAAATCATATTGAGAAATCTGTTCGACAGAGGGCCTTTCAAAATAGCTTCCAGAGGCATAAACGAACTCATCAGGCTTCAATTGCACTTCAGATTCTTCTTTGGACATTACTGCTGAATCGCTGAAATCCTGTTGATCAAATGACTGGTTGTCAAAAATATCTATGGAAACAGATTGACAAGTGTCGTCGCTTCTATCAACTTCAAATTGCATGGAACTTTCAGACTGGTTGGTTACGAAGCAACATCCGGTTTCTATGATATCCAGTTGTGTTTGGTACTGATTTCCAAATTCCACAGATGCAGTTTCAGCATGAATTCCCGTTTGAGTAAGAGCAACATGATAGTCCTGTTCGACTGCGACATCTTCAGCAGTCAATTCTAATAGCGACCCGTTGTCTGTCAAATCTTTCTGGAATTGATATTGCATGGTATTGTCCGATACAGACCAGAAAAACATGCTCTGAGACTCGTCAATATTAAGTTGTTCTTTGTATTGATTAGAGGCATCAACAGCGTCATATTGTTGGTAGCTAGCAGAAGGGGTGGTTGCTTTCTCAAATATATATTCCAAATGTGCATCCTTTTGAGTCACTTGTAAGAATGCTGCCGATTCCAAAACAGGCATGGAATAGTCCATTTGTAAACATTCATCGATTGCTCGACTCCTTTGGGAAGCCAGTTTCTTTTGCCTTAATTCTTCGAAGAAATCTTCTATTTCTTCATCACCGGTATTGCAACCAATGCTATCCGTTTCAAACGTCTGTTGAATAGCGACATCAACTACTTTATTTTCGTAGCAGCAAGCTTCGTTGGTTAGAGCTTTCTCAAATTTGTAGTCCACATTGACGTCTTTTTGGAGTAGTTCAATGAATGTCCCTGTTTGTAGAACGGGCATAGAAACGTTTATCTGCAAACTTTGATCGGTGGCTAACCGCTTTTGGACAGTTTGCTTCTTTTTCTTCACTTCCACAACCAAATCTTCGATTTCGATTTCATTTGTCGACACCGCACAGCCACTTACCTCAACTTGTTGATATGAAGAGTTATTACTCAGTGCCGTTACTTCTTTGGACATTACTGCTGAATCGCTGAAATCCTGTTGATCAAATGACTGGTTGTCAGAAATATCGACGGCAACAGATTGACAGGTGTCATCGCTTCTATCGACTTCAAATTGCATGGAATTTTCAAACTGGTTGGTTATGAAGCAGCAGCCGGTTTCTATGATATCTATTTGAGCTTTGTACTGATTTCCAGCTTCCAGAGATTCAATCTCATCATGAATTCCTGTTTGAGTAACAGCGATACGGTAATCCTGTTCAACTGCAACATCTTCAGCAGCACATTCTAAGAGCGACCCGTTGTTTGTCAGATTTTTCTGGAATTGATATTGCATCGCATTGTCCGATACCGACCAGCAAAACATGTTTTGAGATTCGGCCATACTAATTTGCTCTTTGTATTGAATAGAAGCATCAACCGCTTCAGATTGTTGGTAGCTAGCTGCATCACTGACTGCTTTCTCAAATTTATGTTCCAAATGAGCGTCTCGATAAGTAAGTTCGACGAATGTCCCTGTCTGCGAAAGAGGTATAGAATAGTCCATCTGCAAACTAACATCCATTGGTTGGCATCTTTGAATGGCCTGCTTCTTTTTCTTTACTTCCACAACTAGATCTTCGATTTCGGATTCATTTGTCGACACAGCCATGCAATCGATTTCAATTTCATGATATGATGATCCGCTCTTCATTTCACATATTTCTTTATACATAACGGACGCTTCTTTCAATGTCTGTTGATCAAATGACTGGTTGCCTGAAATAGTTATGGGGTGTGATTGATATTGTATGTTGGTACTGTCTATTATAGGTTGGTTTAATTGGCATTGTAACTGTACGTCACTTTGTTTTACTTCCCAAAATGCATCTGTTTCTAAAACTGCCATAGTAATGTCCATTTCTAGAGAAGAATTAATTGAACTGAAAGTATGTAACGGATTTTTCTGTTTTCTGGTTTCCATAAGTGGTATAGTAGTATCTATGTGGTCTTCGGTAGTTTGCGTGGCAACTGTATTTAAGAATATTTCGTGAATTGATAAAATACTAACAGGTTCCCGATTTTTGATGGTTAAAGATATTTGTTGTTCTGTGGTAGTGGAAGTAGAACAGCTTTGAGCGTAACTATCTTCTATAGTGTATGGAATATGTTGTTGTGTCCATATAGTGGCCTGTGGTATCTGGAAATATGATATATTTTCATGTGTTTTGTTGGTGGTTGATGGAGTTAAAGTATCTGTTGATGATGTCGACAGTGTGTTCAAATAATGGAGTGAAATACTGTGTTGTGTCCAGACATCTGTAAGTGATATAGAGCTCTCTGATAATAGTTGCTGTTCCTCATTTTCTAAGGCTGTGGAAATATGGCGAATAGATCGTTTTACTCGAGACTGAATAGCTTTATTAGTGGTTAATACAGAACTATTATCTATCTGTGTACATTGATGTGTATAATTATCAATAACGGATGCTTTTCTCGATCTGTCAGAGGTAGACATTTGGGTGCCTACAGTTGCACTTGGTATATCATAACATTGTGTTGAAATAGTCGATCTTTGACTCATCTTTGTTTGCGACCAGGAATCTACGAGAGAATTTGCTGAAGGCAGATGTGAAGACGATGTTTTATAAAGATTGCATTGTACCCAAGCATCCCATAAATCAAGATCTGTCCTGAATGCATGAGCATCCCTGACTTTAGGTTTGTATTGAACCCAGGTGTCTTTATGTAAATCAGTACTTTGGATATCCCTACTAGTTTGCATGAAAGTGTCTTGTGTAGTTATTTCCCTATAACTTAATGTTTGTCCAGTATAATTTTGAAGAATATTACTACTTGATAAATCTAGATCAGGAATATTTGACGAGAAGCTATCATTTAAATGCAAACCAATTAATGAGTTAGGATATGCTGACGATTGATGAATAACATTCCCTAGTGTTGTTTCATCACAACAGTTAGATGAGTGAACTATATCATCTAAAAGCAACTCTGTAAAGGAATCGATTATATGTTTAGATTTGGATGCATTGTTTCCACTTTCCAGAGTAGAAACTACATGCATCGTACTACTGTTTTGAATGTCAGATTCAGGGAATTTATTTGATTTACTGTTATACACACGCTTAGATTCAAGCAATTCACAAATATTATCGTCCTCAAATGTATGGGATGATGATATATATGCAGGTGTATCCGTTATTTGAGTGAAATCCACGGTTATGACATTAGTATCCAAGTAAACATTCTGTTTGGAAATATTATTCTGTGTACTACGAGAAATATTAGCAGAGGTTTTTGATGTTTGTGTCAAAATATCGAGCGTACGGATAATATTTGAACTATAAACGGAATGAATGTTTGCCGATGATTCTACTGAAACTGAAACTGTGTGAAATTCAGAAAAGCTCAAGTTTTCTATAATTGGACTAAAAGAGGCATCTTGAATAGCAACATCATTGAAAAATGTTTCTTTCATAGTACAAGAATCTATCAGTGAGTAATTGAATTGTAATGTTTGACAACTACAACTCATAAGCTGTGAAGATTTCTGGGTCTCAGCATCTGTCATTAAAGCCTCATACTGATGACAGTTATCAGAGATGATGCGTAAAGTGTCCGACTGGACAAAATTGTCCGTGTTAGACGTAAAGTAAAAGGTTTGTGTATTGATTAGAATATCGGAAACCGTCTGCAGACCTTCTTCAGCAAACGACTTGAAAGCGCGTCCATGTTGAATCTTTTTGTTCTTCAAATGAGGAATGTGTGTGTGACCAGTACTGACGGTTATATCAAAAGTTTGATTTCCTTCATCATTGGTTTCAATTGCAAATAAACCTTGAACATCATGAACCTCTTTCTTTGAGGATTGTGACTGAGCATTGCAGTGAATTGTATCGGTTTGCATTTGGTAATCAGCAGATACAAAGAAATAAGCATTACATTCATGTACTTGATTACTTGGGATATACTGAGTATCTGCGGATTTTGTGAAAGGTGCATGTTGACAAGAATCGCTTACTACTGCAATAGTGTTCATAGAGTTATTATGCATAATTTGGAAGACAGTCTGCGTGTGAGCCTCGTCGGTGTGTGAATTGAACTGCAATTCTTTATTGTAATTGTCCAAAAAATAAAAATTACCGATATCACACATAACATCAGGAAAACACTGAATAGCTGCATCAGTTACTGTTACATTGTGCATATTATGAGTATGAGTTATCGCTTGTGTAGAAAGAGTTGATGCATCGCAATTGACAAATGAATAATGTTGACTTGTACTAATGGGATAAAAGTCAGTTTGTGATTTAGATTCAGTTAAATTGGATTCAGGAACCTGCTGCATACCGACATCATCATATTCAGTTGTTAATTCAGATCCATCATCAACAACGTCATTTTCAACAGCAACCTGTACTCTTTTCTTCATAGTGACTATTGCAAATTGATTATTAGTTTGACATAAATCTGGCAAGACACTTTGTACTTCTGAATCGCCAACCAAATTGATAATTTGAGTTTCTGCGTCAAAGGTTGGTGAAACAAATGTGTTAGCTGTATTAACAAAATCAGAAAAAGTTTGAGTCTGACAATGAACTGATAGAATCGTATAATCTAATTGCACTTCGGAATCTACATTCTGGAAAAAGAAGTCAGAGCTACAGTTTTGGTACTGGCATAGAGCTGACTGTGTCATTACATTTGACTGTGTCTCACTTGTTTGCGTTTCAACATCAAGAGCTGTGAAGAAGAGTGCAGATTGCTGTTCACAGAGGTCTATGGAACTAGATTGAATTTGCATTGTTTGACAGTTTGGTATTTGCTGACACTGAATGTTTGCTGTTTCAAAAAATTTCATTGACTTACTATTTATTAATGCAGCTGCTCCAGTTTGATTCATATTATCAATCATATCAATAGCAAACTGATTTACTACATCATGAGTTTCAAGAATACAACAACTAGAAGAACCAATAGGTGATTCTGCACAGTTTTCATGAGAGGAATGAATTATATCAGATAATTCCGATTGAATTTTCTTCTGCAAAATATGTGATTCGAACTGATTATAAGCATTTGACATTTGGTTATCCAGAGACTGGGTTTGGGCATCCTGGCGAGGCAAAACGTAATGACTGTCACTAATCTGCAATTGAATTGACAATGTTTGTGGATTGGCTGCATTAAATATTGGAGAGTAAGCATTGCTACTTTCAATTAGGATACAACTTGGTGTCTGTACATTATTATCAGCAAGTAAAATTTTCGTTGTTTGTATTTCTTTGTCCATAGTAGTATTTATGTAATAATTACATGTGTTTAAAGTATCTATCGACGACTGGGTTAAACAATGGTCTACTTCAGCAACAAATAAGTGACCTGAATCACAAATATCACTAAATTCATTTTGTATCTCCATATTTTGTAAAGAAGGAGAATAATAAGTCTCCACATCTTCTAAAGAAGGAGAATGATAAGTCATACTATTTATCAATTCATACGAAGGTAATTGAATTGCTTGATCCAATACATCATAGCAATATGTATGAGAAGTGTCTAATAGCATTTCTTTTGTCATGGCTTGCAGATGTTCATTATTAGTTATAAGTTCATACATCGAATTTGATTGAATAATAGGTGAACTAGAAAACTGTATTTGACTATTTACATAGTGTATATTATGTTCCAAACCACGGTGTACCAATATTGCATCAGTAGCTTGGGTTTCACTGTCTATAACTCCACTTGTACTGCTCATATGTCCAACGTCCAATAGCGTATGAACAATAGGGGAAGTACAACTATCAACAACTTCAAGCATATGCATATGACTAACATTATTAAACCCGAATTGAAATTCTGTTGCTTCTTCTTTTATCTGGGTAACAGACATATTCTGAGCGCCAACCATTTTGCATTCAAGCGAATTAATCGATTTATCTTCAGTTTCCATTGTACTTGAATTAGATGTTGCTAACAAACTAGGACTGTAGACCACTTGACAATCTATTTCCGAGACATCTGATACATTCATATTCTGAGCATCTAAAATTTCAATTTTGTCAACTTGTGTTTCGGCATCCGAACTACTCAAAGTAAGCATATGAGCCGTATTGTAGACATTCGTTGCACTCTGTTGTGTTGATAGACTTCTATTATCCATCACATATATATTTCCTGTGTGTGCTAATGAAGATGCCATATTTTGAACAGAAGAAGTGGCATATTCAGTGGAAAATAAATTGTGTGTATTAACGAGCAGTTGATTAGAACTTTGTGTATATCCCTCAATTTCATCAATGGTAGACATGTGACTAGCACTTAGAAGCGACGGATCACAATTTTGACATTCCTTTTCACGGGTAAAATTAATAGACATATGTCCAGCTTCAACCAACAATGGTATCGTGGAATCACAAGCTCTATCACTTAACTGGTTTATAAAAGCACTGTTGGAATCTTCCATTACATTGCGAAACGTTTGCATTGGAGCCTCCTTAAAGTCAATAACATGAACTAAGCTCTGGTGGCATAGTGGAGAAACCGTTGGTTCACAGAATCTGCTCGAAGTGTCTGGTGTGTATTCATTTTGAGTGTGGCATAAAGCTGAGGTCAGTTCGTAGATATTCGAACTGTTTACAATACGAACTATTTCTTCCTGTGGAAATGAATGTCCACGACCTACAACAGGCATTACTGATGTACTTTCAAGTCCAATTTCAACTAAATCAGATATATGAAAATGACTGCTATCTACCAAAGATGACCTTGTTTCATTGGTTGCGTTTTTAGTACAAATTTCAAAAAGGTGAATGCCGTCAACAAGTTTGTCAATGATAACTTGTTGCCCACTGTCATTTATCTCAGAGATAAACATGTGACCACTTTGAAGTAATTCTTTAGGAATGGCTTCTACTTCTCTATTCGTTGTATCTATTTCACTAAAATAGCCAATGTTGATATAGTTGGTTGAGGGCACTTGTGTAGACAATTCGTAGCTGTTTATAGCAAACATGTGCCCAACATCATTTATTTCAACATCTGAATATTGAGTGCTAGAATTGATACAGTCAGGACCATAGGTATTTGAAGCTTCACAAAAATGTACAGTTGGCGTCTGAAACTTCAAATCATTCGTACATATTTCTTGTTCAGTTGCTTTGTCTAATGATTCAACAGCATACATATGTGAACTTTCTAAAAGCGGTTGAGAAACATATTGACTTTGGGAACTGCAAGTTTCGTTAACAAATAAAGAACTTAAGTTACAAACCTCTCCATCAGTTTGGTTGCAAAAGTCGCTAGTTATGCTTTGACCCATTTCATACTGGCTTGCTTTGTCCTCTAAATTAATAGTAAATACATTTTGCGAATTTTCCAATTCAGTTGGAAATGTCTGATTCCATTGATAGTTAACAGAATCAAGTGATTGTCCTTGTTGCAGTCTCATACTTTGATGGGCCAAAGTATATTCATGACTGACCTCGGAGATTGACGGAGTTGAAGCCATAGCAGCATCCATAGTTGGAAATACACGATTGTGACTAGCATTTTGAATATCAAATGCAACGGTTTGTAAGGAAGAATTGCTGTAGTCTATATTGTAGCTATGATATCTGTGATCTACTGTATGTATTCCATCCATTTGAGATTGGGCATCTATGCAGTTGTTGAATTCCGAGCAATGATTAGCACCAACAAGTGCAACATGGTTTATTGTGTATTCTGAAGAATTATTTTCTTCTGCAATAAAGTGTTGATAACAGTTTCCACTGTCTATCAAAGTCAGAGGTTTGGTTGACAATTTTTTGTCAATAGTTGGGGTTACTTCAATTTCATACTTATTATATCTGTCATATGTCGAATGAACTTCGCATTGGGTTCCAATATTCAGCATCTCTACTGGACAAAAGTATGATTCATCCTTGGTATCAAGCTGATTAGCTGAAGCAACCATTCTAACCGTACGTGCTTCTATTTCATCATTAATCAGTTCTTCTGAATCCGTGTTGGGCAATCTATTTTGATCGTCTGTGAAGGTATTAGTAGAAGCTTCACTGCTGTTATTGACGAGAACCCGTGCGGATATTTCAAACGAACAAATATGAGTACTTCCAAGAACTCCGCTATCGTTTGAATTATTAGACCGGATAGTTTCGTTACCGCCTAGGACAAGCTTCTTGTGTGTTGTGTAAATTCGATGTTGATTGGAAGAATTTGACGCGAATGGATCTGGTGTTTCGATGGTTTCAGCATCGCCAGCTGGACTAAGCTCGGTTCCAATAGTGCTGTCTGTATGTGAGATCCCTGAATGATGACAAATTGCGGTTTCATGGGCTCGCTCTAATGATGCACAGATCGTGTAGGTTGGGTCCTGCTCTATATTGGATGCCCATGAATTTGTGAAATGCAGAGTTGATAGCTGAACTACCTAAAATAAATAAATACGAATTTAAAGTAATTGCCATTAAAAACAGTACAATTTACGGTTTAAATTTTGAATTGACGCCAGGTCCTTAGTTCGATAAACCTTTCAAATTTCACGCGTATCAATTGAGTTGAAATTTGACACAGATGAATAGAATTATCGACAATTTCTTTTGTAATGAAGCATAGGAAATTTGTAAAATTGACTATAATGTTTTAAGTAACATTTCTGATAAAATCCAGGTAAAATATATCTTGCATTTATAATTTGGATGCAAAAAGAAGCAATTTATTAGAAAATTGTATGCCTCGCTTTTCTGGTTACATGTGAGGCCCATCCACGTACTCAGGCCAATGTTGGTACATAAAAGTTCATTTTCTGATAACTAAATGACTCTAACTGATTTTTCTAGTAATTTTCAATTAGTTATTAGAAATGAATCTGAGAAAAATCCATTTGTAATATAATCTGGTTTGGTCCTCAAATCATTAAACTTCAGTTTAAAAGTTTGGAATTTTCATTTTGATTTAGTTGTTGTAAAATTACGTTATCAAATTTGATAACTCATTTTTTTGAAAATCAAACATAAAATACTTTCTTGAGTGGTTCCAAATTTAAGATCAATGGGTCAAGTATATTTTAGAGATAATAGTTAACGAGATGTTAAAACATTATGATCTAAATAAATTAAAAACTTCCGAAAATGACGTAATAATTCAATGCATATATACCTCATTTGATTTCGTGAGGTGTTCCTCTTTCTTGTTTCCACAATAATGACAAGATCTAATTTGTACATCGTGGAGAGATTGTCTTCTAGCAGCTAGCACGCGATTACGTTGCCATTGCTTTAAATTTGATGTAACAGCTTCCAGTTCTTGTTGGCGAAGAGTTTGAATTTCACTGAAAGTAAAATTAATGCTCAGGGTAATATGAGAGAACAACCATAATTCAAACATGAATGAAATTTCCACATCTTATACTAGTTTCTATGGTTATGTCGTCTGTTACGTCACCATAAAACACGTTTGTGATAGCATTTTACGATATTACCACAATTCTATCAACACAACAATATGACATTATAGAAGTAATTACATAATTAGACAACCATTAAAATGGCGTCATTTTCCATCAAATTCATTTAATTGAACAGCAAGGCTACTTGAGATCTTGCTTTTTAGTATGTTTAATTGATATTTTTAAAGGCATTCTTGTTCAATGAATATTATGTTCAGATATTGGGCATTTGGGTCAAAATATCTAGGCCCTTTTGTGGTGCTACAATTTCGGACACTTTTGATATGTTCTAAGGATCAACATATGAGTATCAATCAGAAGATGACAAAGATCATGGCCGCAAACAGAGAAGAAATGAGAACCGATGTGCAAATAGAAGGCGATTGTATTGAATAAGTGACTGAATTCAATTTCCTTGGGTCGACAAAATTGGCTGATGGAAGCTGCACGTCAGAAATAAAGAAACATATCGCAATGGCCAAAGAAAGAAAACACGGCAAGATTGGATAAAATCTGGAAGTCACGCAGCATATGGAGATAGATGAAAATCAGACTGATAAAAGTTCTCAAATGATCTGCTTTCTTTTATGGTTTTGAAAGCTGGACAATCGAAAAAAGAATGACAAAATGTGGTGTTGGAGCCGGATGATCAATGTATCGTGGCGGGAGCATCGCACAGATGAATCCATGCTGCAAGAGATAGATGCAGAAAGGGAACTGATTGCAAGAGTTTCAAAATTAAAACTTCAGTATTTTGGGCATGTAGGCCGAGTGAACAGTGATGGAAGGAGCAGTTGATGGGGTGACGCACAGAGGGGCACCTGCAAAATCATGGTTTGACAACATCAAAGATTGAAGTGGGCAGTCGTACAGGAAGTGCAAAAATCTGGCACAAGATCGCGCAATATGAAGAAAGCGGTTGTGGAACAGCGCACTGTCTGTGACCAAACCTCATCCGAGAATGGCACAGCAGGACCAAAGAATGTTTTTAAAAACGTTTGAGGTTCTGGAATATAATATGACGAAGGGTGGGGGGGGGGTTACTATCTAAAAAATAGTTGATAATTTTGAATTCATTAAAAATGTTTACGAACTGTGTATTTAGTTTTTTATTTACACATTTTCTAGCGGTACTTTATGTGAATCATCATCTCTATGCTATTATTATTCAAAGTACAAATGAATAGATAAAATGATCTAAAAATACATAAACTATTTACTGCATTTGACGTATAGAGGCCTCAAGACCAGAAGCTGTATTGGCCATTTCAGCAAGAAGAACACTGATATCTTGAGGCACATTTGCACTCTCTATTGAGCAGCCCATGTAATAATTAAATTCCTCCATTTTCGACAACATATGATGAATAAAAACTACATCGGTACATTTCAGTTTTTCGGATGAGTTTTCTTAAATTAAAAAATGATGATATGGATGAAGCAAGAGAATTATATTAAGTAAACTATATTTGTTATTAGAGATAATTATGAAGTTTAATATCTGTAGGTAGTGCATTCATTATATACTTTGGGTGTTCCATAAGCAGTGAGAATGGATATCTATGGTTCATAGACATCCACTGATCAATAAAATTTAGTATAAGCGTATAGCTTATTATTTTAAATTTGAATTAAAAAATATGTCTATAATAAGTTGAAACAAGTAACCATTGATTAGTTCAACGTGGATTTTTTATAATGAATAATAAGCAGAATATTTCCGTTTTTATGCGCATACACGTTTCAAATTAGGCATTGTATCCAAAGTTTGTTTGAAAAGGTAGAAGAGGATCATGGCGATGATGCTCCGAGTAAATCTACCGTCTTCCGTTGGTTCACTGGGTTCCGGAAAGCTGATCAGCAAAGAACCAGTCCCTCGTGCTGCGATGTGTACAGATCAGATCTTCCAAAACAACACGAACTCCTGAGACCGTTCAGATCATTGACGAAATGATAGAAGAGGATACCAAATCTTCTGTGCGTCAACTATCGGATTGGTGTGAGGTGCCATCGACTATTGTGTATCGCATTCTGACAGGATCTTCAGAAGCGGAATCTTCTCTTTTGTATGGGTACCGTATGAGTTCCAAAAAAAAAACCAAGAAACAACTAAGGGTTAATTGTGCAAAACAAAGATTCCACATCTTTGGATAGAAGCATTTTGTGACAAAATAGCTGTACAAGCTGAATCCTGGATATACTTTGAGACCCAGGCCAATAAACAAAGCAATCAATGTTGGCTGTCCAAGGATCAACAGTAACCGCAAGTGAAAAAACGTCCATAGCCAACAAGAAAGTGATGTTGCTTTTTGCCATCACACCCAGCAAGCGATTTTTGATTCGTGTGATTCTCCCAGATGAAACTGTTGAGAGTGATACCATTATCGACCTTGTTAAACACACTGGTGACCTGTGGAGGACTATTCGTTCGAACCCCATTATTCTGGATGCTCTTTTGTGGCAATAGGTCAATGCAAGACCTCATTTTTCCCGAGTCGTAGAGGACTATCTGGCCAAAATAAATGTGACAACTATTTTCCAAAGTCCCGATAGCCCCGATCTGAATCACTGACAAATTTGTGTTCAATTGGATGAAATCCGATTTTACAAATTGGAAATTCAATTACAAAGAGGTGAAAACGGCAGCGTTGCAATGGGTCAAGGGACTACCAGAGAATGCCTTGAAAAAGAAAGTCCAAAATCTTGTGGATATTGACTCGTCAGAATTATCTTATACTTATACTTATACTTATAAAAATAATCTTGCACTACTTTTGGAACACCCGAAGTAAATAATCATTCTTTAAAGACTAAAATATGTATAACCAAAGTCTAACAACTAATCTTTTAGAAACATACCATTATTGGTCGCTGTAGTGGCATTATGTTTCACTGTTGATAAGTTAAGTCGAAATTTTGGATCCAATTTAGTCAACTCTTCAACAAAATCTTCTTCAAGTATGTCAAGTATATCAACAAATTTATTGAATGTGATCGAATCTTCAGCTTTCTACAAAAGAAAAAATAATTGTAGAACACCAAGTTAGCAAGCGGACTAAGCTCAGTAGCAATGCTGCCTTCTTGTTTAAAAGCTAGTTGGTGCTTATTTAATTTTTAATACCAAAATAAATACGAATATTGATTGATTGAACCCAAGGCCTTGCCAAATAGGAGAATCGTTGACAATCGGTGATTTGATTTCAAAGTTGGTCTTCAGAATAAAACCTCTGTTGGTTTAAAGTTTATATTCAATTTCAAAACCAACCTTAAAATGAAGAAACTCTTTTAGAATGTTGCAATGAACAAAAACTTTAGATTAATATCGGATTTTATTTCAAAGTAGTTTTTGGAATCAACTAAACCTTAAAACCAACAGAGTCTTGAGTCACCTAATTGTTTTTGATCTTTTCCTATTATAGGTTTCTGGAAATTCATGCTATTTATTCAGACTTTTAAAATTATCTTTCAACAATTTATAGTTAGTTACCTTGTTGTTAACGGACATATTTTCAATGTATCTAACGAAGAAGTTGTTGATCCAGGACTTAATTCGATCAAATGAAGTCTGCCAAGTTTCTACTACTTTCTGACGTACACTAAATGAAAACAGAATCAAAATTCAAACTTTTAAAACATCTGTCTTTTCAGATGGTGGGGTACCTATATTCGGCGATCACCTAAATATCAGTTACGTTTTTTTTGTAAACAATTAGTTCTTACGCGATGGCTACTTCCAGACTTTCTGGATCAGGGGAAGCAATCCAGACACAGATGGCCGGGACGAATGCCTGCTGTCCACACCATTCGATCAACCATTGGCGGGGATCTGATGTATCTTGAATCAGTACTCGAGAACCGTGCTCAATGTTAATCTGGAACAAACATAGCAAGAAAATTTATGCCTAGGGCACATAGATCCAAATGTGTGTGAAGATACATAATGTATCATATACGGTATTGTTATGCAGATGCGAATATGGGGATCCAGTCATTTGTTAGACACATTACGAGATAAGACTCATTATTTTCATAAATGGTCATGTAGACTAGATATTTGTTAGACGGGACATTTATTAGAAAATACAAGTGACGGATTATTTAACAGATGACCGAAATTGTATTTTTAACGGATGATCTGTCTAACAAAATTAATGGCAGGTCTAACAAATACACCCCTGGTTAAAAGTTTCGCCGCACCCTAATTGTTTCATTAATTTTCACTCTACTGATTCCTATTTCCTGTAATTGCGTCGACTCTGCCAAGTTGGTCTGATGGGCAGAGTTGAAGTCAAGAAGCCTCTTCTGACTCCCCGCCATCGCCGTTAACGTCTGGATTGGGTCATGGAGCGTCGAAACTGAACTGCAGCTGATTGGAGGCGCATTTTCTTCACTTATGAGAGTTCGGTACATTTGGCATCTGGACATCAGCAGCGCTATGTGAGACGTAGAGGTGGTACAGCTCTTCATAGACAACACATCCGGCCTACAGTAC
>JAUYWI010080532.1:0-13241 GCA_034780595.1 Parotoplana pacifica
GACAGACCCTAGCTTGAGCCTCTATGTAATAACAGATAGCTTGAACGCGCGCCTCGGTTATTACATAGAGGTTCACTTAAATATTTTAAGTGGCTACCACTGTTCAAACAAAATGGCTCCGTTTTTTTAGGTCAAAATGATGTGATTATTTTTTTTTAATTTGTGTTTTACAAACAAATATTCAGGCTACTACTTAGTAGTAACAGTTATCATAAAGGTGGTTATGCTTTATTAAATGTGCTGGGCGCCGCCATACTGTTTGAGCAATCAGCTGACTGCTATTGCCATTTTATATTATTGTGCAAGTATTTAAGTACACTATCTTGCCCATAATTAAACATCTTTGATCAGTGGTTTCGCGGTCCCTCTATTGCCAACATACAGGATTTGGTATACTATATCTATAAACACCTTTATTTTGTCATCTGAATTCAAATCAAACACAGCATTGTTTACAAGTGAGTAGGTACCTAGATGTCAATAAGTATTACTAATTAACTTTTTATATTATATTCGAATTTTAAACCTACTATGATAACTATCATTGCGGGGATACATATAATTATAATAAATATATTTCAAAAATTACTTTTCCTAGAAGTGCCATGCCATCTGCAAACTCAGCTGAGTAAATACTCATAGGAGATCTAGAAGTTTGCTTAATCGTAGGATGCATATAATTATGAGCTCCCGAAAGTGAGAGATTATCACTGTCCGGAGTTTTATGGTGTGCAGAGGAACCGTCACTGTTGTTATCTAAATCAACGTTTGGATAATTTTGAGTACTTGAATCTGGTTTAACTAAATCATATGGAGTTAATATCGCTGGTCTGTTCAAAACAGGTCTTTCTAAATGGGGTAACAACATTTTGTCAACTGAAAGAAATTGATTTGTATGCACTTGTATTGAAGATGTGTTCGATATGGACAGCTTCACGGAAGAATGTGATCCAGAAGTAGCTGGTAATAATGTCACATCGGTGGTTGTACTAGACATAACATTGTTGCTAAATTGTACTGAAGGCTGAGGTTGATTTGAGGAAACTGGAAACACGGGACCACTTGGAATCAACTGGGAGGGTGCATACGGAAGACAATAAGCCGGATTAGGAATTCGCTGAATATCAAGAACCTGTTTATCCAAACTCGCATCGATTTCTATTGAAGAAAAGGGTTGACTAGCATTGACAACACCCAGCTGTATAATTCCACTGTTTGTCGACGACAGCTGGGACATCTATAGTTAAATGAAATAAAAATAAATTTCTATACAAATATTTATTATATCTTTTGATAAAAAAATTAAAATAATTCCATTACTCTAGTTGTTCAATTTATACCAACTTGGCAATATTCTCTCACTTTTGATAGTCAAAATAGAAATTAAGCTCTTGTCGAGTTTGAATTTATAGAATATTATTATGTCTTAAACATTGAATAATATGCATTACATATTAGATAATATTATGTTAAAAAACCTTACATCATTTTGTGTGCAAATCCTCACACTCATTTTGGTAAACATTTATCCACTCGTTTATAAATTATCAACTTACATTAACATAAAATTGATTATCAGACTGATTTGGTGAGATCAGTGTTGGCTGCTCCACAGAAGGTTTGGGTCCTGTACATTCGCCGCTTACAATGGCTGCCGCAGTAAGCAAACTGGTCATCGCTGTAGAAGACGCAGTATTGGACGTTGGTGTCGTGGAGGTACAATCCTGCTTCTCATAGTTGGCCAATGTACGTGACTCTGACACTGATGTTGACACTTTAGAGGTCAATACGCGTTGAATCCAAGGAGTAAGAGTATAATGTTCATTAGAAACTTCCTCAATAACTTCATCGATTGATTCAAGTGCTGATTTTGACATTTTTGAATGTTTTTTAAATTTGTCGTCTATTGATAATGAATTTTCACTATCAGTATCAGAAGAACCGGTATTTACTTTAATTTTCATATTTGAATCACTCTTAGCATCTAAACCAAATGTTTCTCTTGAAATTTGTTGTTCTTCTGAAGATTCTACTTCAAATATACTAATAGGTAGATTAGAATTGTCACAATTTGATGCATTTACCACAGTGAAATTATCAGTACCAGAAACTTCATTTTTTATTGATTCAACTGCTTCGTTTGCCTCTTGTTGAATCGTAGTCTCCTGAATAGCTTCATCTGTAAAAGTCGATTTTGTAGTTAAATTCGCAGATTCCTCAGTGATGGTAGCTATCACATTGTCTTCATTAGCCAACATATTTTCTTCACTTTGTACATTTGTTTCCACACAAGACATTATAGCTATCTCATTATCTTCATTAGACAACATAATTTCTTCAATTTGTACATTGGTTTCCGCAGCAGACAAGGAAAATTCGACAACGTCATACACAATCTCCTCTTCAACCACCTCCGCTTCATTCAAAGCTACGCTGTCAACAAAAGTTCGTTCTTCGCAAATTTCAACTTTATTGTCTGTTTCTTCTTCAGAATTATTTTCTAATTGCAGATATCGATACTTGGGTTTCCACTTCGTTAAACTACGTGCATCGAAATATTCATTATCTGAATTTTCCATGCGTTCAGTAGACGGGGTGTTTTTAGATTCGTCAGATGAATAATCGTCACAAATGGAACTGCTGATGGATGATGTGTTCTGAGACAACTTATCGAATACAGAATCAACTGAAAATCTTTTCAAATTCAATTTCGAATTAGAACTTGTATCAAATTCCTTTGAAGAAGTTTTCTTTTTTCTTTTAGCACAATCTGTTTCTTGCAACAAAGTATTTGACTTGTAGTTATTCTCTATTTCACTTATATCACTTAAATCATTGTTTGCACTATTTTTATTACTTGAATTAGTTCGTTTCCTATTATTTTTTCTGGATTTTGAAAGAGAACGTTTTAGTTTTGAATCTCCTGGTAAATCATCTTCTATATTGGAACTGTTTCTTTTATTCTTATTAGAAGCATATTTTTCTTTCATATCACTAGATATATCATGATACGTTTTTTGATTCAATTCTTTACTCGCTCGACGCTTAATTTTGTCATACATTGATTCATATTGTGGTACATCTTCAAGATTAATAGTTTCCAAAGTATTTGTTGGATTACAAGGACTCTCAAAACTATCTGGGCTATGATCAGGAGATCTTTTGTCCATTTCTTTAGATTTTTCAGTCGAATCTTCTACGGGACAGCTGGATCTCAGTATTAACTTTCTTGAAGATCTAATACGTTTATTTTTGGTGCTACGAGATGCTTTTGATCTTTTAGTACAAGTATCATTAGCTACTATCTCATAATTATCATGCGCATCCATTTTATTAGAAACTTGTTCAGTTTCAACTTTTATATTAGGAAGAAGACAATCTAATTCAACTTCTGTTGAGACGGCTATTTCTTTTTTACACTCTAATTTTAATTGTTTCTTTAGGCAACCTTTTGTTTTAATTTTTTTTAAATGCGATTTCTTTCTTTCTTTACTTTTAACAGGAAGATATGTAGGACCAAATAATGTATCATCTAAAACAAGTCCAATACTATCTGATTTGGAACTTGATTTTATCTTTCTTTCTGGTTTTTCAGCGGAATGGTGCTTTCGCTTCAATTTTGATGACATTTTATCCAACATAGGTTTGTTATCAAATAGCTTTTCATGATTATATTTGATCATATCAGATAAACTATTACTTTTAGTTGAAATATCTTGCAAGGTCCTGGGGGACATCATTGGAGTAATGGATCCTGAAGGAGTACAAATAGGCGGACTATTGTAGGCTATCGAACTCACAGTTCGGGTACAAGGAGGACTAGTTAGAAAATTGGCTGGAACGGATGAGGAGACCATTGAAGTGGAACTGCGTTGACGCATATAATTATCAGAGCTACAAGTATGTATTTCTGCAGGACAGGACAACACTGAAGGGGTGTCTTTCTTTAAAATTGAACGAACTGATAATTCGCCAGACTTACTTGTAGTTGATATCGGCGCAGACTGAGATATCTGTGTACAGCTTACATCAATATTCAATGATTCCGTTTTTGAAGGAAAAGCAATGCAATTATTAGATATAGGAACTATATGAGGACTATTTGATTTTGTTAACAAATCGTTTACAAACGCCGATGTTTCTTGTTTGTTCTTTGGAACAGATGAACTAGAGTAAGCACATGAACCATTTGTTTTATGTTGACCATTTTCGCTTTCATTGTTATCCGTTTTCTTTCGTATCTTAAACTTACTATAATCATATTGAACAGGACGTTGAACATCATTTGGACCAATCTTAGCATCCAACATTCGAATGCGTTCTTCCAATGACAAAGAATCCCGAGGAAGGCAAGCTTGTTCCTGTTCTTCCCTTGGATTATGAGAATTATTCGATACAACTGAGTGTTTTCCATGTCCCTCTCCATGCTGTGAATTGGTCACATCAGCCGCAGCTGATAAAACCTGCTGCTGGGCAAACGAAGATGAAGTGTGTGGAAGGGCCTTTTTAATAACTTCTTGTAGTAACTGAGTTAAAATAGTCGGATCACAACCCTTAATAGTGGATTCTATATTAGCATTAAACTGTGGTGTGGTTTTATTGTGAATCAGATCAGAATTAACTGATGGTTGAAAATAAGGAGGGTGTTGATTCTGATAATGCTGCGAGGTAAGACGTGGATCTCGAGATTGTTTGGATGGCGAATCAAAAGAACCCTTCACAGATAATGGTGCTGGATGCAAGATCGGAGGTGGAAGTGAAAAATTAGGAAATAATTCAAACTGTCGCTCTTTACACATTGGATTAGATGTCGACGATGTGATAACCGAAGAGTTGGGACCACAGAATGGTACATCAGAAATACTTTGGGGTACTTGCATTTTAAAATGACCATTGTCATCATTCCCTCGTTGAAAATGCTGCGAATTGCGATGTTTGTGCATGATTGGGTTATTGTGAACAGTCGAATTGCCAGATACCTCAGGATTAAAACAATTTAAATTGTCCATATTTCTAAATTGATTGTGTTCGTTAAATGGAATTTGTTGCGAGTATGAACAGCGTGCAGTATCTTCTCGAGTGGGAGGTACAGGGAATCTAAAAATGGATAAATTTCAATATTTTTAACAATACATAATAAAAAATAAATACAATATCATTAATTAATAGAAATTCAAAATTTTATAAATCAATCTATCTAGCTTCAAACCATTTTCCAATACTACTTAACAATTAGTGCTTCAAATCAATCAATAAGTGATAGTAATAGTAATAGTAATAGTAATAGTAATAGTAATATTTAGTGCATTTTTTCACCTTCGATTATCACAGGTACTGTCTGCAGCTGCAGCCATAACGCAGTTCTTCCGCATAGATAAGTTCACTTTTTCATCAGTATTCTGTCTAGTGTTTTTGGCCTTTTCTAATTTAGATAATTCTAACAACAGCAAATGTCTCTCCCGTTCTAAAATCGAAAGAGATTCAGGATTGGGTTTGTCATCTTCGTTGGATTGATCACCGGCAGTATACTGTGTTTCTTTCTGCTCGTCAATGCTAGTTTTCTGTGACAAGGCATGTTCATGAGACATCATGTCGGTTTCCGTCATGCTACCAGGTTTGTTATAAGAAAACCGATTATTTTTCACATGAGATTGATCATTAACGACAAATGATGCTTGGTTTTGAATAGAGTCAGTCATTTCTGGTATTGGCTGAGAATTTGATAGACTAGGCCATCGAGACGTTGAAGATTTTAAATTATCATACTGAATGTGTTTTGGCTTTCCTGGATATGGGTGCAAATTTCGTGAATGCAAATTGTGTCCTTTATAATCATTATCAAAAAAATTGGCTTCGGGCTTATGATAGCCATCATCAATATTCCCATGACTGTTCCAATATCTGCGATAACGATAACGCATAGAAGAATTGTAGTCAACAGTCTGGTCTGGCTTTCTTTCGTTATAGTTGTTCTGGCTATTGAAATCATTGCTGAACCTAAAAAACAAGAATTTACATGCGATACAATTACTTTACAAATTTAATATCACTTTTTCAAAAAAAAATTGTCACTCACTAAAAAAACAAAAAAATGCTTTAAATGACCTATTTCATGATATCACCTAGATATAAAAATTGTTCACAAAAGCTACCTTGAATATTATAAAAAATAAAACAAAGATAAATAAAAACCACAACTTTAACATTGTACTACTTTCAATCCTCTCGGGTTTTATATATACGTCAGGCTAAGTTGGAAACCTCTAGGAACTTAATAAATCGAGAATTATCAATAGTTTTATTTATTATTCACATTCCCAATGATGCTCGTGTGTTTGTGTAAACAGCCAGGCCCCTGATCTGGATACCCTTAGCCCGAAGTAGAAGAAGAAACAGCAAGGCACCAAACAATAGAGACGATCTAAAGAATATTTTCCTTTCATCTCAAATTTCTAGTGCAAAGCTCTACTCGCAGTCCTGACTAGGTGAAGAGAATGAGGATTTCTTGTTGGTTTTAGATAGATCATGGTCAGCAAATAGGTCTACTTCTTCATTATGTTGAACACCGCAGTAAGATGGAATTCATTGAAAGATCAGTTATCTATTTAGGTTATTGAACGTGTCCCATATTTTATTGCCTTACCAACTATTTCTATCTTTGAGTCTGTTGTTAGTATCGTTATTAATAAATTTAGCATCTGACCATATGCAGCACTAGTTATACCATATTTTTGCTTTCAATTTTAATCTATGTTCTACTTAGCTACTGTTGCTAAAAACCTTAATATTTCATATAAATATTTTTATATAAATTCATTACCAAAAGAGAAATTTATAAAAACCAAAAAGGTCAAAAGTGTGCTAGCAGAACCCCCAAAATCATTTTTGTATATAGACTCACACTAAATAATATCAGTACGATTGGTTTAAAACATTTTGAGCTAACAAAACAACAATTATAGGTAATAGCTCCCCGAGTATTCAATTTGTTTCTGCTTTTTCTGTAGAGTTTGTTACACAGGACTGAATTGTAATATTTGCTTTCATGTGTACTTTCATTGACTTGCTGCTCTACTGTTTTAAAATATTATTTATCTAAAACGCATAGAATTCACATTAATTCCAATTAGTGGGATCTACACTTTTGACCCCTTTTGGTTTTTAAACACATAAATTAAATCAATGAAAGCTATTTTATACCTTCTAGTTTTATGATCATCTTGATGTAGTAGCCCTTTATCATATTCATTCCACTGCTCATTACAATAAGCATCACGTTTACTACAACTAAAAAAGATATTTATTCTATGTAGTTGAGTTGAATTATAAATCTACGCTGGTTTGTTAAGTCCAATTAACTACATATGTATGCGTAATATTTTTTTTAAATTTCTTATCAAAACAGATTGGATTTTCACACCTATTATATGCTAACTTTAACAAAAAAATCATAAAAGTAGTGCGTTATCCATCATGTATGATATTTAGAAAATAATATATTTTCTAAAATAATTTTTGGGCACACAAAAAGTAATAGTTCCAAAGTCCAGGATCCTGTTTCTCTTATCATGAGATATAAAGTTCTAGTGTTATATCTTACGATTCTCACTTATAATCTTATGGTTTTAACTTATTAATCTTATAAATCAGTTTCACTTATTATAAGTAAGAAACACAAAGATACAAATTCTTCTCTAATGAATCTTTAAATGATAAATATAGCTATGTAAAAAATAAATTTACAACAAATTAACTTCAACATATTAATGATTTAGAATTACATCAGTCACAGCCCAAAAGTTAAAGTTTGTCCGATAGACTTCAAATTTGGTGTGTAGGTCCACTAGGCACTTAGTAACACAAAAGTTTTGAATGCAGAAATCATATATTGCTGTCATTCATTTTGGATAAACAGTCTAAAACGTACCAATTAATTAATACACCTCGATTAATTGAACGCACTATTAGACGCCTGTAGCTAAATATACAGTAGGGCCAAATTAATGCAACACAATTTATAAAAAAACAGTAATTTTCCGTTTCTCAATAAATAAAAACCAAGTAAGTTGGATATATAATAGCTGTCGAGGTTGGTGTCCACTATTCAACTGTGTCACGAAGAGTCTCCAAATTGCAATTAATTTGGCCACTATTTTATGTATATCTAAGATAACTACATAATATGATCGTGACAACTTTTTGACATGACCAATTTGATGGTTATTTTGTGAAGAATCCAATATAACAAGAACAAGAGGTAATAGCAAGAGACACAACACTAAAACAAAGTAAAGTGACACCAAAGAAAGTTATGTAGGTACTTAGCAAAAGTAAGAAAGCATTTCAACAAACAGAACTTTTCCAACACCAAGCTTACTGTTTCCGTTGAAAATCATGATCTCTGTTATGATAATGCGGATCCCACTGTTTGTCATTATAGCTGTTAAATTTAGCTGGATGACTAGTAAAAAGCAAAAGAAAAACTTTCAATATTTAACCTACCTAGAGCTTTTTGACTATGCAGTTTCTCAAATTGCAAAATAGATGGCTAATTCCTGAAGATATTTTGAAAACTAGAACTTATGAAGAAAGTTGTATAACTAAAAAAACTGTAATTGGATCCATTAAATATCGAATTTTCCATTATGAACCCGAACTCGATAACCAGTCCACTTAACCTCAAGGTCATGGTGATTTATAAGTTTCTTGCTCTGGAGACTAGGATTTGACCTGCATTTCACTCCAAAATTAAATCCTGCATAAGGCAATGATTATTGTCAATTAAAATGATCAGCACACAAGCTAGAAAACTTGTAAAACCATCTGCAGCCTTTCATTAATCATATAATTGAAACAGTTGCTGAAATAAACAGTGTCATTCATGTACTTTCATTTTTGAGGTAGCATATCAGCCAGGGCTTAGAGAATTAGCTCTAAATATGCCTTTAACATTTGATTATGGGAACTTCAACAAATTGTAATGTATGGTAGTTTGATACACAACTCCAAGTTATTTTAACCAAGCTTGTTTCTGACTAGATTACATCATTAAGACCACAAAGGCTCTCTATTAAAGATAAAAAATCTTACTTGAATTGGTTACTTGAATTTCCACGGCCACCCGTTGTACTGCCCACTGGAAGTGGCTTTCGATTATTCTGAAAATTGTTAAAACCAGTCCAAGAGCGATACGAATTGACATCCGAATGTGAGGTTGATGGAATATGGTGAATATTGTCAATAAATATCGATTGATACTCGTTGTTAGCATAATCTACCTAAAATAGAAAAGGGATTAAATCAGGTATTTAGTGATGAATCTTTAATCGTAAGGTTAATTAATTTTGATAAAACACGTATAAAAACTGTAATAAAATTGATTTACATTGTAAGTACCGAAACAGTATTAAATTTATAATGAAGCAACATTAAATGCCTGCATGGTTTATTGTCACACTTTCTAACAATTGTACATTTATTTCTTGTTTGATATTAAATGCAAATTTAGCAAATATATTGTTACTGTACATTTTGTCATGTACTTCTTGTTTGTCTAAGTACAACTACATACATCTGATGCTGAATGACATTCTTTAATGCGGGACATTTTGGTAATTCCGCATCAGACGCAGTAGAAAAATTTCAGAGATAAATTATTGTTCTATAAAAAAATTGAGTAACTACAAAACTTCGTTTTACTTTGGACTAAAAGGTACTGATGATGAACCGAATCCGAAAAAGAAATTTTGCTTTCACAGCACAGAATTGTAAGATTGCAAAATCAACAATGTGTCTTTTAACCAAGACGTATCTATTACCGCTTACTTGAATCTTGCGACCGGCTAAAGCACGATGGCGTAATTCTATTAAAGCTTTGTGTGCCGACTCAAGACTATCGAAGAAGACAAGCGCTTGCATCTTACTTCGATCGAGAACACAGTCTACCACCTCACCAAACCTCTTGAGCTGCTTGATTAAAAATACATCGTTGATTGAAGCAGCAAGGTTATCGAGCCATAGACAACTGGTAGCTTGACTTTTGCCAAAACCAGTCTTAACGATTTTAGAATGAATCTGAATCATATCTATAGAATTAAGCACACGAACCACGCTCTTAATGTCGCTGAACTGTATAAATGCGTATGAATATCCAGATTGAAGAGGTTGAATTTTGATCTCAATATCCTAATTAATAAAACAGGTTTAGCAATAATAAAATTTATTTATTACAAACTATTCCTACAATATCTCATTGTTCCTCTACCATCCTCCCAACCCCCAAATTGTCATCTAAAAAAATTGGAGAGTATTCCAAATGAAGTTGAACAAAACGTGTAGGAATCACGTTAAAATTTAAATATGGCACATTCTAAATCAAGACATCAGTATAAAATCTATTCTTCTAAAATTGTTAAAAACTTACAATAATATCGCCGAATTTAGAAAAGGTTTGATATAGATCATCCTGTGTAACAAATTCAGTTATCAAATTTCCCACAAATAAAGTTTTGGTAGCTTTGGGATGATATTCATCAAAATTCTGTTCTGGTGGACATAAATCCTTGTCTTCTAGCGCTGCAACAGATATATATATTTTTTACTTTCACCATATTTAAGTTACTATACGCAATAGATACTTAATCAACTTGGTATGCAAATGGAAAAAAATAGGTAACATCATGAAATAATTCCTAATAAAAGAAAATAATATCATATCGTTTTAAAAGTTGTCTTCTTATATTTTATTTTAAGTTTATTTGTTACAATAATGAGGGAATTTTATAGACACAATGTGAATTCCAAATCGTATATCAATAAAGTCTACCTTTGTTACATATTTCATTAACAGAAATTTAATGTTAAATTATATAAAGAAAATGGCCAAAGGCATAATTGTTACTGAAATATGGAGATATCTATTTTTGTACCTATTATATTTCTCCCATTATGTAAATAGAGTTTGGTATACATAATTTCTTGTTTTCTATACATGGCCGGATACTTAATGGGTGCACCACGTACATATTAATAAATCAAATTATTCTATTATTCAACTGTATTGATTTTTCAATGTAAAAATAAAATACAAATATTTAGATTTACATCGTATGATGTTTGTAGAAAAAAGATAACAATGATGGAATAATATTCTGAAACTTGTTTATTATTTACCAACCAAAAAGTTAGTTTTAAGTAGAAAATAATGTGATGTTTTTGTTTTGTAGACATAAACGTTATTTACATAATATTTATTCTTGTTAAGCCAGTAAATAATGAAAACTAGTCAAAAGGATAAAGTTGTCACTATTTACAATATTATAATTTACCAAACCTCATTTAAATAATAAAATATTTTACTAACCAAAACCTTGAACTAGTTCTGTTTCGATAGGGGTACCAAAAAATATTTTTTCATGAGAAGATTCGTGAGCTTTCATAGCATCTTCAGATCGTTTAAAAGTAATAATGGCACTACGTTTGGTATTCTTTCCCTCTACAATTAGAGAAATAATCTTTCCATGTTTTTTGAACTCGTGAAATAGGCCATCACGAATACTAGAATCTGTAGATCGAAAGGGCAATGGTGTTATCTAAAATAAAAATGACTAATACTTTAAACATTCAAAACGATCAAAAATCTGTTTTAAGCTGAAAGCTTTAACAGAATAAAATTTTTGTGATCAATAATAGTACTAACACCACAAAAATGATTATTTTAATACAAAAATGACTTCTACTTAGCATTCACAACTTTTCAAAAAATCAAAACTATGTAAATCATGTTACACTTTCTCTACACCTAATGCTGCTGAAGTATGATCTAATGCGGTCAGTTAAGTCTGGTGATTCAAGTTCAAACAAAATCGTTGAATAAACTAGCTAAGCTATAATTCAAAATTTAAAATTTGTAAAAAGTTTTCAAATGCAATACTAAAATAACAATGATTGATGGAATAATTTTCTGAAACTTATTTAGTATTATCCCTGCCATTGTCAGTTGAGATAATAAAATTATACGGAACTAAGTAAGTAGAAGCAAAAATATAATTATCTATGTATGTACATATTTACTTTAAATATAGATAAGTGCATCTATGTTAGTGTCTCTATTCATTTATAAAAAATGTGGCGACCACTCTTAAATTAAGAGCACAAACTTACTAGAATTCCGCGAAGATTTAATCTGTCATCTGACAACTGGATATGATCACTGCTTTTGCTCTGATTTGCATCAGTATCTGAATTGCTACAATAGGAATCTTTTGAAGTCTCTCTTTGAGAAGTATCTTTCCGCGGTGTACAACCTTTAATAGAATCATCTCCATAATCAGTAATAATTTTAGTTTTCACACAATGTTTGTTTTCACTTTTACGATAGCGGACATCACGTGATCGTCTATGGTTGTTGCCTACTATCGTTGAAACCAAATATGTACCACGTTGTGACAGGTCATTTTCGTCATTATCAGCGCTATGCTTTCTTTTTTTATTTATTTCTTTTGGGAGATTATTCGATTTCAAAAAATTGGTATGTTCAGGGTCAGCCCCCGCTTCTGTCTCACAATGCTTGGCTTTCACTTTGTTGTTAGTTGAAACAGTCGCGGTTGGTGAACTCAAATTAGAGCACTGATCAAAGGAAGATCTGGTTTTGGTTTTATATTTGTGCTTCTGTTGGCCAATGCTCTTCAGACGATCGACACTTAATACCTTCGATATTTTCATTTTGTGGTTTTGTTTCAAACTAGATGAACATTGGTATGATTGAGGAACTCGTAATGGTGATTGCATATTAGAAAATGAAGTACTATCATGTTTAGCAGAAGTTTTAGATATGTGGCTTCTACGATTTTTAATCTGACAACAAGGTGAGTTGTGTTCATCAAGTTTTTTAATTCTAAAATAATCAATATAAGCATAAAAGAAACATAAAGTAATCTTAACCCATATACCGCTACCAGAAATTATCCTGAGAGAAAAAGGAAAAAATGTAATTCAGCATAAAAAATATTACAGCTTTAATTTTTTAATCTAATGACGTTTCTATTTGACGAATCTTTCAAAGTTACCTGTGTACCAAATTTTAAATCTATCAACACGTGAAGTATTAAATCCTAGGATGGGGTAATATCTCCCTTGGATTGTCATATTTACTGTATGGGATGGAGACTGTGACTACTAAAAAAGAGCAGGAAGAAAAGATGCAGGTGACAGAGATGAAAATGCTAAGGTGGTCTTTAGGA
>JAUYWI010080543.1:0-13240 GCA_034780595.1 Parotoplana pacifica
TTATTATCGAAGCTTTGGACAAGTTGAAAGATGCTGGAGACAAGAAAGCGAAAGATTTTTCAGCAGCCATCGAACGTTTCGATTTTATTCTGCCTTTAATTGTTGCTGAAGAGCTATTACAACATACATCAGGTTTATCACTTTCCTTACAAAAAGTAAACATCGATCTCATCAAAGCAACGGAACAAGCTGAAATTATCATCACTACGCTGAACAATTTGCGAAATTCTGAAACCGATTGGGCAAGAATTTTTGGGGATGCAACTTCGTTAGCAGCCTCTGTTGATGTACTACCATCCGTCCCACGCCAAGCAAAGGCGCAGAAACATCGAGTTAACGTGCCCCATGCTACTGTCCAAGAATACTGGCAGAGGGCCACTTTTTTGCCATTTTTAGACCACATTATCACTGAGCTTCAAGCAAGACTGATTGATCCTTCACCCCTATTTTTGATACAGCATCTTCTGCCTAAGCGAATTACATCTAACACCAATCTCACTCATAACTTTGTCAAAGCATATGAATCAGACTTGCCAGACATCTTGACAATCAATTCAGAATTAACTCGTTGGAAAATCCAATGGTCCAATATCCCAATAGAGAAGCGCCCCAATGACCTGATCGAGACCATCAACAGTGTGACATTCGCTCACTATCCAAACATTGTAACGGCCTTGCTACGATTTGCGACCATGCCTGTATCCACATCCAGTGTTGAACGAAGTTTTAGCACAATGAGACGTCTGAAAACTTACCTTCGCAATAGAATATCCAACGAACGAATGTCTTCATTAGCTCTGATGCATGTGTATAGAGAGGAAGGAATCGACTATGAGAGCTGCCTGAGGAAATTTGCCGCTGATGGACCTCGAAGGATAGCTTTGGTATTTGATTAGTAACTTATTGAACTTGTTATTATTGCTGTACATAGAATACATTTAGACACATCTTTAATTCTAAAAAATACTTTGATCTATTGGTTACAAATATTTTATGAAACATTTATTATATTTTGCACGTATATTTACAATATATGTATCTGATCTTTGTAAGTATCAATCATATTAAGGCAGGGAGCACTTATTATACATTATATAGCAATTCCATAAAAGTTATGTATTTTACAAATGTATTAACCGTTTGACCATAATTTCCATAAAATCTCAAATTGATTCGATATATGGCAAAAATGTAAATATTGATTTATTATTATATGAATAAAAACGATAAATGTGTAACATATATAATGTTAGTTTTTCTATTGTGCGCCCTTCAATTTGAGTGCGTACACTTTTTGAAAGTCTGGCTACGTCCCTGGATGATGCCAGACAACTCCATCACGTTAACCACGTCGATTCCACAATAAAACGCTTAATAGACAAGTTTCGATGTACAGGCTCTTAATAATGAAGAACGCTCAGGCAGACCATCTTTAGAAGCCGATAGTGATAAAATTGCTATGGTTCAAGGTGCATTCATTGAAAGTCCCACACAATCAGTAAGAAAGGTTGCACAGCAAGTTGACATTCTTCGATCAAGTGTTTACAAAATTGTTCGCAAAGCCTTAAAATTGTTTCCGTACAAACAGTGGTTATTCAAAAGTTGGAGGAACTTGATTATAACCTAGGCTCCAATTATTGTGAGTGGTTACTTAATGTGACAGATAATGATCCCTCATTCCTCGAAACATGTTTTTAGTCTGACGAAGCTTGGTTTTGGCAGATGAAAGAATTTTCTTTTATACTGTAATCATTGATTCAATTGCACAAATGTTAACTCGTCGTGAATCTGCAATGCTTGGTTTCAACAAGATGTTGTTTACATCAACAACCCACAAACATTGGATGATTTAAAAAACATATTCAGAACAGCATTGATGATAATTATTAATAAAGAAACCACTTTCAGAAATATGTCAAGATCTGTAGTGAAGCGGGCAAGGTTGTGCCTATCTGAAGGGGACAACATTTTCAACATCTTGAAATATTAAGTGTATCGTACAAAAATGAACTTTATATTTTGAATAATATGTTTTGTAAATAAATTTCGATTTTAATTTATTTACTTACTTTCTCACGTGCGTTACTTATAGATATTTTTGATGGTATATCAAGAAATTGTAGTTAATTGTCTAATTAAAACTATTAATGGGAACAAATGCAATAAAATTCATAACTTGCCAATGAAAAATTATCAAACATTTGTAAAAAATTTCAGAAAAATATGCACCACTAAATTTGACCGTTCCTAAAGACTAGAAATTTAAAGAGGAAAAATTAGAAATTTGATTTACTCATAAAATGAGAATAATTCATTGGAATATCTTCAAATTTGGCATATATACTTCTTATCGGATACTTTATTAGTCTGCCAATGAAAATATTCTAATTTTACCCAAAGTCTGATTGAAGTCCAATGAGTTTGGACCCAAACGATATATCAAAAAATGGAATTTTTAAAAATTCCATTTTAGTGACTGAATTCAATAAAAAATATTAAAAAGTCATTATATTTTGAATGATTACCTAGCCTTAGAAAACGTTTTATTAAAAAAACAATTTTTGCAGACCTGCCCTGAACTACTGGCCCTCATATCTCAGGAACTATCAAATTGAGTCATCTCAAAATTTAATACCTTGTTTTAGCTGCATTCAGATGTCAGCAAAATAGGATATTTTTGAGCCAATTTAGTGATTTTAGCCTTATTGGGAGCCAGAGCTTTAACTGGAAAGGGTGGGCCCTTAGGTGGCGTAAAGAGGAACGGCCATCAGATATGATGGTTAGCTGCGAATACACTGAATAAGCAGTCCCAGACTAACAGTGATGCTTTCTGAAGGAAAAAGAAACCAGCAGGTGATGGATCATCCAAAATTCTCATATTCTCGATGTAGTAACATGACAAGGCGTGTATGGCCGCCTTTCACTAAGCCTAGCCCTAGTGTTGGGCAGAAGCAACATTAGTATCTGTTAAATGGCCGAAAGATTGGAAGCAACAAGAGTTAGTTCTGCTTTACAAAAAGGGTAATAACAGACTGCGGGAACTATCGACTGTGGAACATCCGATATGACGAGTGCTTTTCAATTCATCATAGAAAAGCTAATCATTAGTATCATGTCTGCACATGCCATATTTATTGACTACAGCAAAGCGTTTGACAGCGTCGGCAAATGTTTGATATTATGAAAATGATGGGATTCCCGAAGCATATTATTTACCTCATCAAGCATCTTTATGTGAAACAAGAAGAAATGATTAGATGGAATAATACGCACACAACCTTTTGAAATAGGTATGGGTGTTCGCAAGGTGGCATTCTCTCACCGAATCTTTTCTGTCAATATCTGAAATGATTATGAGAGGCTGAAATTAAATACATTGGAATTAAGGTTGGTGGTCGTCAAATCTCAAATCTCAGGTACGCAGATGATACTGCTTTGTGCAATAATGATATAGCAGAAAGTTTTTTAGACAAAGTTAACACGACAATAAATGCAAGATAACCAAGCTTAATGTGAAAACCCAAACACATAAAAATCAATAAAACCGAAACAAATGTGATCAAAGTTAATGATGAAGAAGTGGATGAGGTTGATCATCATATGTACCTTGAGTGCATCAAAACCAGCAATGGCAGCTGTAGCGCTGATATCAAAGCCAGAATTACTATGGTAAAGAGGCGAATGATTGAGATGAGTAATATCTGGAAAGATAGATCGTTAAGAAATTTAAGATCAAAATCATGAGAACTTTGGTTTGGACTGTCATTATGTACGGTGCAGAGGGATGGACGATTACGTAAGAGAATGTAGAAAGAGAAGCAGAGATGTGATGCAGCAGCAGTCTTTTATGAATGAGGTGGACTGAGCATCGCACAAACTTCGGTGTTTTGGAAGAATTAGAGGTAAATCATGAACTCCTGGTCATCAAGAAAAAAATTGCCTACTTTGGCCATGCTTGCCGTCAGCAGAGCTGTAGCTTAATGAAGACAGTTATCGAAAGCGAAAGAACAACAAATGGCACCAGGAGAGGCAGACCACGGAAAATGTTTTCTGGCATCAGAAGTTGGCTGAAATGTGATATCGCAGAAGCAACTCATTCAACAAGAATGACATGTCACCGAGCAGCAAGAACTGCAAGCGCCAAGCCTAACAAAGCTGGCTAAGTGAGTGAGTGATTGGCTACAAAATCGATAATCAACATTTTTCAAAAATTCTATATTTGTATTACTTAGGTCCTAGTGAATGTACAAACCAAATTTGAAGTCAATAGATCAAACTTCAGTTTTTGGATCTGATGACGTCATCGGTTCCTAGCTCAGTCCTCAAATTGATTTTTCTCAGAAAAATTATCGATCTTACCAAGGTACCAGTGTACCAAATTTCAGCCATATCTATACACGGGAAGTATGAAATACTGAGGGGTGAGTATATCCCCCTGACAAAGGGAGATTAAATTATTCTAATTTTAAAACTCACTGTAAAAAGTCTTCCACTAATTTGAGTTAAGTTACAGATCAATCGGCTGATTTTTAAAAGCAAACCTCTACCCCCATAGGTAAAACTCAATTGCAGTCGCGCCAACTGCATGAGTAAAAGCCTGCATTTAGTTTTATAAAATTCCAGTTCATTTTTTCTCAGAAATGTAAATACTAATATCCAACACTGTTTTTAGGGCTGTTAAAAAGATATTTATGGTGGTTTCAATTTTACCTACTGAAATAGCGCATTATCAAATGATAACCTCATAAAAATTAGAAAAACAGTTAACTGACCGAACTAAAGGACATAGAAAGATCATAGAGAAGAATTCTTCTCTAGGTATTTCAAACTTTGATATTTGAAGGTTTTTTTATGTAAAAGTCCTATTTTATTATCCAAAGGAAAATACTATTGTTTCATTTGGATATTTAAACCACTGATTTTGCCCAAAAATATAGATTGTGTTACTGAATCCTTAGTAAGTAAATACCTTAATTTGAAGGCATCAGCCCCTCATCGATTTTTTTAAAATGTTTTTGACGATTAATTTTTCGTATGTACTTATACTTGCGTACTATACATATTTCAGCCCAATGCCCCCATGGTAAGTATGATCCCACCCCAGGAGTGGCGGTCAACAAAGAAATTTTGTTTTTTTTGTAAACAGTAAATTATAGTGTGCAACAATTTACATATTACAAATGCATTGATAACGATTTTATATCAAATTATGTAAATTCAACCATGCTTTTATAGAATAGAAAATGATTTATTGATTTATGCGAACAAAAAGAAAATATGTAGACCCCTATAAAACTATTTACCAAACGGAACCTAGATAAAAATATCTATTTTTACATCATTCCAAATTGTATATCCCATTTAGAAAACCTATGCGATATCGAAACAAATTAGTAAAAAAAGTATAATATGTGATTCTAAAACTTAAAATCAAAAGATATACCTATCTACAATAAATATAAGATTACGATAATTAGGTATAGAAATAGAATAAGCAGATAATTGAGCCTTTAATTTTAACATTACCAATACCAAATAACAATTACTTCTTTTTTTTTAAAAGCGATCAAAACCATATTTGGTTTGATCATACATGTAATAAGAGGCAAGGGAAGGCTTCCTTATAAAAAATAATAAAATATCACATTCTCAACAGTTAAATACTGCTGTAACTAAATTGTACAAATACTCGTGAAGGTAGAAACTGCATTAAGCGTTCGTTATTTCATTTTACGATTTTCTTTTTTGTGTATTGTTATATTTTAACGGTATGATTATATATGTATTACAAAGCAGCCAATTAAGTAGACTTAAAAACACAATTGTAATAGTCTTGCATAGATTAATAGTGTTAGTTTATAGTGATGTTAGTTAGATGTAATGAGCAAAAAGCAATGATCGCATTATTATAAATTTAAAAAATTTATTAAGAGAAAATAATGAATACGAGATTACAAAGAAAGTGGTTAAGTTAACTATAATGTGGGAGATTCGAAGGGACACATACGTACATGTAGTTATGCTACAACTTGTTAACAAGCATTTTAATTAGTAGTAGGTAAAGTAAATATGAGTGTACAATACATTCCTGTACTAAAAAGAAACGAGTCCATTATTATATAAATTTTGTTTGAGATAGGTAAGATACAGCAACACAATATTGAAGTTAATTTAAAATAAACTACCACAGTTGAGTGTAATTCTCTAAGACTATTATACAATTATTATCATTATATGTTAGATATATAAGTAAACATTAACATTACAATATACAGTAAACAGAATATTTCAAACTAAAAAACTAAAACAAAGAAAACGATAGATATACACAAACAAAAAGCACGCAGCGAAGAAAACAATTTTAAAAATGATTCTTGCCAGAAAGTATAATATTCCAGAATTAAAAGAAACAATTTTCAGATTATTAATAAAACAAAAATGTATAGTTTTTCTCAAAATGTAGCTTTAATGGAGATTTCTGAAAATAATTTATAACCCCAATAATTAAAAAGTATTTTTGTTTATCATTTTCAATTACGTATAATCTGTACACACAAATTTAAATATTGCATAAAATTTTTTTTTTAGTAAAACAGTTAAAGCTAGTTTAAGTAGGGTTATTAATAATTTTGAAGAAGTTAGTAAAGTAGGTATATAAAAATATGATAAATAGCAGCAAGTAGTAGAAACTATATAATAAGCATTAAATCAAGCAAGATCTAAATATTAGATAATTCAAATGAATGTTACCGTTTTTTTTAATAAGTAAATGAGATTTCAGCAGTTTCTGGCAATCAATATTGTAATTGTCTTTATAACAAATTGTACACCTAATGCAATTTTTTTTAATATACATAAAATTTAACGATCAGGTAGATCGCTTCCAGACATGAAAAATCACAGTTTCAGGGCAAGCATAATGATAAAATACTGTGGTACTGGAGATATTACTAAAATTACTAAAAAGAATACAGCAGTTCCCATTGTCAACAACTGAATAATATGTACAAAACGGCATTTTCATTATAAGATAATTAGAAACTGGCACATTTTATAAACAAAAAAAAACAGGGAAGAGTTTCAGGCAAGGTGCACATGAAGTATGATAATTGAGCTTTCTAATATTTGAAATCATAAAAGAATTTCGCCAACTTTCCATCCAATCGCCTAAGAGGGGATAATATGACGTGATGACTACAAAAATATTCATGCCACCAAGGTTTAGTAATTTTGGTAGTTGATGTCAACCTTAAAATGACAGAGGCCGTAAATACGATAAATAGGTATCCAGATTATAGAGCAAAAGTTCTGCTAGTCTAAAAACTAAAATATGGAGTTACCTATTTTTAGTTTAAAATATACAAGAAAATAGCTATTTATCAGAATTAAGTAAGTGGTACTTTAAAATAGCTATAAATAAGTGGTTGTCATGTTTAGGTAATAAATTAGATATGGAAATTTCTATTATCATAAAGAAGGGAATCACTTATATTTTTACACAATCAAGTTGACAAAATACCCAGAATTCTTGTACTAATTATAATTTTAATTCATTGTCCTTCTCGATTTTTGAATATAAAACTTATGGTATATGTGATAGGTGGCAAGATACAATTGCAAATTTGTAAGTCTAATAAATAAACATTTACAAAAAATAAAGTAGCTATTACCTGATAACTGTAAATATAATAGCTCCAGTTATATTAATAGACCATTATTATAATAATCAAGGTTGCAATCTTAGCTAGTTGTAATATCTATAACAGAAATAATGAAATCTAAAAAGCATGTGAAAACAAAATTTAAAAAATTAATAATAAATAAATAATATCATTTAACAACCTTGAATATTTTTATATGGATGAACGTTTTACTGTCTTTATACACACAGTAGCTAACTACGTACATATATATGAACTATACACTGTTCGGGAAGACAAAACTTACAAAATTAGTGAGCATTTCGAAGGCAGTAATAATGACCAGTACATACATATAATATGTAAATGGTCATAGAAGTCAATAAACAATCAGAAATCATATTACATACATCAAAGTAGGTACCTGTTGTATACCAAAAAATACTTGAAGTCATACTTTGTAAATACAAACATATGTACAGAAATTTTAAAGTGCTCTCAAAGATTGACATCAAATGTACTATACAATGAACATTGTTAAATTGGTACACAGAAAGTTTGTTCAGTAAAGATAATATAAGTTTATATTTGACAATCATTATATATTTATCTAAAATCGATTTACTAAACTAAAAATCAATTTAAATTCCTACCTATAAATAGATTTTAATCTCCATCGAATGTAACTGAAGTAACTTTCTGTGTATTGACAATAGAAGTGTGAACCACCATGTAAAATGCTACTCAAGCAAAGACGATTCTATGGAGGTATTCCATATCCTTTAAAAATAATTTTAAAAATTCTGCAGTTTGTTCAGATGTTAGAAGATGAAGGTTTTCATACTGTTTAGAATTTAATGAAATTTGAGTGTTGTTTCTATGGAATATCTCCACCAGAGTTATGCATTAAGTGGAAATAAGCTATTATTTTAATAATTTCACACAAAATACTCTTACGTGCAATATATCCGTAATAACATGCAGTAAGCTTTCGAATTTAAAAACATAAAAGTATAAGAAATAAGTATAATATGCAGCTGAGATTCTTAGAAGAATATCGAAAAGATGAAGAATAAATAAACAAATAAATATATAATGAAAATACATATACATTCAAATTAAACCATACATTTAAAATTTTAAAAAAGAATACGGAAGCCACAGAACTAAATTTAGTCACCTTAAATAAATGGAAGATTTCTTTAAATAAATATTATAAATAAATAAATATCGGAAGCTTTGTGTCAAAATAGATTTTATCTGATAAGCTGTGGGATATTATTATTGTGTAGGTATGTTACACTTGGTTGTTAGCAGTAGCATTTTTTGTGTTAGATTGTGTATTTAGACGAAATAAGTATAAAGTTCTTTTTTAAATGCTCCAAAACTATTAACTTCTCAAAAAAAGCACAGAACAAGCTAAAAAATAATATAAACATGAGATAACCGTCAAATAATATATGTAAATATGAGTTTGCTTAATATGTCAAGTCTCTGGGTTATAATGGGTCACGATCAAGAATTGAATGCCATAATAATAGATACAGACATGTATAAAACAGTTTAATAAAAATAGCAGGTGTAAACACCAGAAAAGGGTATAGTAGGATCTATAATAAAGCAAACATGGGCATAGAGCACAAACATTTGTTGTGGTTACCATCCATTCCACAGGAACATTCTGGCTTGCTTGATATTGAGATGAGTAGATAATTATTTTAGTTTCACAGCGCTCCCATGGTCAACTTAATTGGAGTAAAAAAAAATAAAAATAAATAAATAGATATAAATAGATAAGTTCCAAGTTTTCTACATACATACATTAATCACTTGTTTCAATATTTATAAAACTGTGAAATGTAAAAATAGAATAATTTTTTCCATCTTTTGCATAAAATATAAAAACAGTAAATTAGTAATTGAAGATTGAAACATATCGACGTTCCAAAAACAAATTTCACAAGCGTTGTCGTTTAGGGACAGAAATAGAGTTCAATGTATTTATTTTCAATGGATTAGAATATTAACTTGGTGAAATCATGCAAATTTAGATGGTCCTATTCAGGGTTGTTATGACACTCTGCTGTGGACAATTCGAGCTTAGAACGTGGATATCGAATAAATAAGTCTATGGTAATATACATTTATATGCTAAAATTTCACATCTATGGAAAATAAAATGTACCTACTTGATAATGTAAAAGCTATTTTGACTTTTAACATTTAGTTAAAATTCGATAGCTATATGATTGTTTGTTAGTTTAAATTATAGAAGCTGCATATTAACGTTTTACTCAATCCGATAAAAAAGCGAACATTCAGAAGATCTTTTTATGGCAAATGGGCTTTCATTTGTTGTTTCATTTAAAACCATTAATTAATTTAATTATAAAATAACAATGTTAGCGTTACGCATAAATTATTGTTGGTAACTTCCGAACAGAAAAGTTAGAAATTAATTGTACATTAGTCTCTAATATGTATTAAATGCGAATACGCAAGACTATACTTAAGAATCTACAGAGTATAGCCTTGCACTTGGTCGGATTGTTTATCAATAAATAGACTGGTATTATTAGTAGCAGCTATATTTTTCCACATTTAACAAAAAGTGATTTTAAAACAAACGAAGTTTCTAATAACAATAGACAGTTTTTAGTAAGACAGTAATAGCAGTTTGTATGAATAAAAGCGTTTAATAAATTGTTTCAGACAAAAGCCGTAAACCAATATAGTACATAATGAATGGTAGCACCCAGTTGAATAAAAAATTATAATTATCATACTGCTGATTCCCAAAATACAGTAGTATATAATTTTACCACGTATAAAATAATAAGTTTAAATAGAAAGTTTTTTAAAATACTAATATCTGAAAGACTGTAAGAAATTAGTCACTATAGTTTGAGTAACTCTAAAAATGTCCATAAAATATTAGGAAACATAATAGGCAATATAAAAAGTTAACAGTAGTACATACTAAACAAAAAATATTTAGAAAACACAACTTAGCATGATTAATAAACTAAATGCACCATTTTAGTTCGAATTACATAATTTACATTCTGTGACTTTTCTTATGATCAAAATGTTATTCTAAGTTATGAAATGCAAAATAAGAATCTAGAACATACTTTCTTATCACAGAAGACTAGCTATCCATAGAAAAGGGTGTATAAATCCATTTCTATTGAAATATCACAGCACGCAATACAATCAGATTGTTGATCACAAGGAAAATAAAAGGTAACAGTGAAAGACATCTATCAGGAAGATACAGGTACCTACATAAAATAGAATCATCAAAATGTTCAAAGAACAGAAATATCACACACACACACACACACACACACACACACACACACACACACACATGACCATTCACCATGTTAAAAAAGTGCCTAGAAATAAGCCCAGTACATGCATAAAACACATCAAAATATGACTGAACAGCTGATCACCACGGTGACAAAGACAAGGAATTTCTGGACAGAGGACAAAACGTGAAACAATTCCGTAAATCATAAAGAACACAAAATCATCACAGTTATAGTAAAAAAAATTGTAAACTAACTCAGTTTTCTTTTAATTATGAGTTGTTTAAATAAAAAAAGCAGCATCTAGTGTACTTGTTAATGCTCCGAGCATAATGTCAGTAATGAAAATGCAGTTGGAAATTGGTTGATTATTAGAGGCGATTATTTAAAATGAACTGAGTAAAGGTAGAAGTAGTAAAAGGGAGAGGGCTAGTAGGAATTAATCAATTACAATTTTATATATGTACATACAATAGGTGGTAGTAGGATTATATCTTTATTAAAAAAATGTATTATAAAGATTATAATTATTATCAATTAATTTGTATTAGGTGCTTTCGACAAATGCACTGAGATGCGAAGAAGTCGACATTACTACTACTTGCGGATAAGCACTTAGCCATTGAACAGGTCGGATAGATCTAGAAAATTAATAATAGAAACACAACTAACAATAAATAATTTGTCTTAAAAAGCATAAAAACTTAGTTTAGCCCTAATGAAAGTTCAAATCTCCTCTGTTTGTATGTTCATCTTAAAAGTCATATTTTATTTATGATTAGTTAAATAGATGTTTCTATCTATAAATGGCAGTTTCGACAAAGTAACTTTATAAAGTATGTTGGAAAATGCAATCCTACTGAAAGTCTTTCATAATCAGGACCATAGAAACAAAGTGTCATGTCGAATGAGAAAAGTACATATATGGTAACAATAGTGACAATTGCTCAGAGATTCAAGCCTGTCACCTGCTGCTATAGTATGGTACAGGAAATCTTCACTATGGTCAAGAAAATAACAAAACTTATTTGTTGGGGGTGGAAGGGTTCCTTTATCTGTAGCATAACTTGGAGACGCAGAGCTCTTATATAATTTTTATTTATAAAATAACTTTCTAAAGTTTGAATGTGAAACAACTAAGACTTATAAAGTAATATGGCTACACCAATATAAGTTGACTTACTAATTTACAATGTCCTTTGGTAAGGATGAGCTCTGAGGGGATTTGTTGCAGTAGTTCGAACCTTTAAAGGACCTAAAATGGAAAAAAGGATTTGTTAGTGAAAATTCATAAAAATTAAAAAGTCGTTTATAAAACAGTCGTATAGTAAAACAAAATTGTATTCATAGTATTCATAGTATGTTTAAATATGTATAGCAGAAATTGTATAAGTCAATAATAAAATATTGTCATAAGAATTAGCTGATCAAAGAATGTGCCTCTGTGAATTTTGTAATAAACTATTATGATATAAATCTGTTTAAAAATAAAATATTTTACAATTTTGAAAAAATTAAACAAACTTTTAATGTTCTATTAATGGTTTTTAGCGACGTACTTCTTTATCACGTGGCAATTCAATATTGACCATCTTTGTAATATTTAAAACACGATTTTTTTAATATACGATTGTTTAATATTTACGACTTTGTCAATAGTTAAAATTACAATTTTACTATGCGACTTTTTATTGTGTATCAAAAAATATCTTTGAAGTGGTTAACTTTGATTTCTCTAAACAGAAAATCCAATGTTGTTTGGCTAAAATAGTTAAGCAAGGCTCGATATATTACAAAATTGAAATGAATGAATTAGAACTACTTATAGTAATAGGAACTAATTTAAATCAGTCGAAAGGAAAACGTCGATCAATAAATAAATCAGTGTTTGGATTTACCTAACTCACCTCCAACTGCGGTGGGATCAAAAGTAGTCGAATAGTCAGCAGTTGGAAAGATATTATTAGTGGCATCAGTGAGGCCATAGAGGTATTGAGGAGTAGACACAACGGGCTGATAGAAAAATGCGGCTGGATCGGTGGCGGCGGTGGCAGATGCCGGGCTCAACATGTTGGTCTGTTGCTGCTGTATCCGCTGTTGAGCGGCGGCTGCTTGAACCTAAGACACAGCAAAACGCTGTCATGGCTATGCTAGGATGCTATCATGGATGCTATCATGGCCATGCTAGGTACAGATCCTGGATGCTATCATGGCCGTGCTAGGTACAGATCATGGATGCTATCATGGCCATGCTAGGTACAGATCCTGGATGCTATCATGGCC
>JAUYWI010080554.1:0-13238 GCA_034780595.1 Parotoplana pacifica
AAATAAATTCTGACTTCAAGACATCGTCTTTAATAAAAAGCTTATTAATACAAGCTATCGTTTTCCCGGGTTTTTTATGATTCCCGATTTTTCCCGATTATGTGATGAAATTCACGGGTTTTCCCGGCCGCGGACACCCTGTAAGTAGTGCCCACAAACGTTAGATGAGAGTGTACTGTTGCAGGGCCTATTCTGGTGTCGGTCGCCAGACATCTGACAATAGATATTTTTAATAATAAGAAAGATATTAATACTAAAATTACCACATTTGATAGCAGATTAGACACCAACAATGATCAAAACAAATGATATGTTTTGGTGCATGAATTTTCAATGTGCATTTGATATTCAGGGCATTGTCTGTTCTCTGAGTTCTTAAAGCACAATATTAGTAGGTAGATCAACTGTTAAAATATTTAGAACGAATTCTTCAATATTTTGGTCTTTTTATTGAAACAATGTTGGATAAAACAATTCTATAAATCACTTTTTACATTTACCTAGAGATCGACAAGTGTATTTAACCACAGATAATTCAGCAACCTGGTTGGCGGTGATAGTAGAGCGGGAGGGATTAGGAGTGCCAGAGGCTGCAGTTCTTTGAGTGATCCATCTCGGACAGTCGCATAGGTTGTGTTGCTTGGGTCTCTTCTTCTTCTTCTTGGCAGTCTGAGCACATGTCATCGTTGTCAAGCCCGACTCTCTTTCTGTAGCTTTCTTTGTTTCTAGACTGAGCTGAATTTTCCACTCTGTATTGCTCTTGGTCCATTGCCCTCCAGTGCTTCTTCTGATTTTGTTTTTGACAGTTAGACAATACGAGTATTTAATCACGTTAAGAAAATCGGATTATTTTTAGACATTTTTCATGATTTCTGAAAGTGTCATATAAACTGTTCCAACTTACTGAGGTGTCGGACGGAAATTCTATCGATCGAATGATTTTGGCAACATTATTTATCACTGTGTATTATATTAATAGTAGATTTTAGGAATTTAAGGAGGAGTGGGAGCCCTGTATTATTCATAAATAACTATATTTCATGCCAGTAACTTTAATCTACAAAGAGTTTAACAGTTTTTGTTTCGGAAATATTACCAATAGTCATTACACAATATTTAAATTAAAACAAAATTTTTGTATTCCGTCCAACACTTTAAAATACTTATTAATGTAAGCAATGACTCTATTATTAAAATTAAGATACACATTTTCTGAAACTTTGGGATGATTTTTATATGAATTAAATTGCATTATTTTATTTGTATGGGTCCTGCATCAGAAATATCTGATTTAATAAATTAATATGTAATTCAGTGGCAAGTGTGCTTTAAAACACTGAGTTTTGTTACGACTTCGCCTAGACAAACCGATACGTGTTCTAACCTTATAATCATAGGAGCAGGCCACAGAAAACCTTACATTTGTGTGTGTTGTGCTATCAGGAGTCACCGATGCACTTTCTTTGTCCTTCTTGTTTGCTTTAGTAGCTTCGACTGCATGAGTAAACTGTTCCATAAACTAGAATGAAAGAGAGAACAGTGAGTGAATTATCAGTGAAAATCCAATTACATAGTAGGAAAAGACCTTTATACATGGAATTCATAGATATGATAGCTAAACCATGAGAGGGGGTCAGGGAAGTCGAAAACGCAACCAATTAATATTGGATTCCAATACTCTGTATATCAAGGTATCTGGGAATAGACGTCTGCCGTTGTCTAAATGGCGAATGAGACCATTAGAGGACCTTAAACGGCGCTTCCTATGTATTCCTATATCTAAAAAATTGAACTTTTCAGGTTTATCCAATTGGCCCAAAATTGAGCATACCGACTTCTGTTGATATATTACAAATAAAAAAATGGCATGATCTCTTAGGTTTACGGGAATTGCATTTTCGTAAAAATATTATTTGTTATTAAATTATGATATTTTGTTAAGTTCGGTCAGTTTGGAGTGCAACCGTTGATGATAGTTCCATTGAAAGATCTGAAGAGAGCGACCCCGAAAATACTGTCAATGTCGCCAGCCCTCTAAAGGAGAATGCAACCACAATGGGTTGGATGTTGCGAAAATAATCTGAGCTGTACAGTTTGAAACCGTGATGTCCCAGAAAGTTGAGGATCGTCTGGTATCAATCGTAGAATTGGCTTCTTAGGCACCACCACAAACAGGCAAACTTTGTTTGGTGCATCTCAGCTCCTCATCAAGTTTTTTTTAAATCTGTTGATGAATTTTTCCAAATACCCCAAAACTATAGATGAATGTAGCTGCTACTATTGGTTTCAATGAGTACACTTTTTTTAAATGTACTGTTTTTGTAGATTTTCATTTAAATAGTTCTACAAATCCATATTTAATATTGTTTTGGCGACTTCAATTAATTCATTTCAACAACATCGCACAAATATGATATTATGAATTGCCATTCTTTAGCTATTTATTTGGGATGAAAGGATCAATAAACATTCTCCTAGTTTATTTAATATATTGTAAACAACAGAAATTAAAAGTTCCTCACTTTGTTCAGATCAGCTTCACAACTAAAACCTAGACCATAAACAGCAGAACATTTTTGATCACTCCATTGACCAAATTTATTGGAAGTCTTCTTGAACACCATTTTTTCAGATATTGTACTATGAATTATTACCTAGAAAGTAATATAATAAGTTGATATCCTACACCTCCTTATGAACTAAATGATTAAAGTATAGATTTTCACACAAAACAAGCAATACATGATTATCTTTATATTGTATAAGTACTGATGACAAAAAACTATTGTTTAACATAGTTTCTGTCAATCATAAAATTGAATAATGTTAATAGTTGTTGTAAGATGATGATAAATTTGTACCTAAATTCACCATGTTTTCTCCATAATAAACTGTCAAATTGTATTTTAAAATTCGATTACATAAACTTTTATAGTTATTAATAAAAACAGTTAACTCTCATGATAAATTATTCAAGTAAAAACAAAACAATTGGAAATATATTTTTAAATATTTTCACACAACCTAACCAACACTATTTAGAAAACAGTCTATTGTATTTTTTAGATAATTATTCCACAAAAGATAATCACAATCAAAACATTAGTGCACATTTATTTACTTAGCTAAATCTTTTAATAAAGTATACTTTTATTTATTATAATCATTTTCTACTAACTTTTTTACCAGCAGAAAGTTCCTCTATACTGACAATTCTATAACAAGCTTTATTTGGATCATAGAAGAAGCTAACATCAACTGACTGAGTACTAGAGGGACACCAGGACCTCATTGTCTTTGGATCTATTGTGAATACATGTGCAGAAGCTGTATACAGTGGTTGTTCACTAGAAGTCAATAAAAAAGAATTTTAAATAGTTAATCAAAATTACCTATATTATAATAAAAATTATTATCCATAAAGCACTTTAATATATATCAGAGTTTCAAATTATACATGGATAATCGAAACTAATTCTAATTGTCATGCTATTTATAGTGTTATATGTAAGCAATTATGGGTAACATTAAAATGATTTTAAAAAGGTTACCATCTTTACTCTAATAGAACCCCCTGGGTTCTATTTAATTTTGACACTCAAACCCGGGTTGTATTAGAGGCTCAGGTTCTATTAGAGACCCGGGTTGTATTAAAAGAGAAATGAACAAATTTTTAAAGAATCAAACATATACTTACAACCAAGGTGAAAGGCATGAGAATCTATTGAAAGCAAGTGGAATTTGGTGTCCCATTTTTTAACAACTCTACTGTCATTGAATTTAATTAAGTAAGTACTAGGTAGGTCATTTATTGGAGACTCGGGTTCTATTGGAGGGCCAGGTTGTATAAGAGGCATGGGTTCTATTAGAGTAAAGATGGTAATTACCTCAGAGATTGTGATGTGGAATATGTCCAGGTGGTGGGTGAAAATATAGAGTTTGTCAAAATATACACTGAAGGTGTGCTGGTGTGTCACTGTAAAAATGTGTGTGTGTTGCGAAATGTTGTGTTGTGGATGCAGTCTACTTTTATACCTGATTCTGACTGTACTTTTTTTGACCTAAGTCCTAACCTAATTGGCATGTAATTGTCTTTACTCATAACATAACTCCAGTCCAGATGACAATGGAACTGATTAATATTTAATGTAAGATAATGACTAATTTGGCAGAACAACATGTTAAAATTGGCAGTTAGAAACAATCTAATCAGAATGATAAAACCATGTGTGTGAACTTTGCATGATTAAGGGTTAGAATTAACAACAACAAATTATTACATAACTCATTTAAGTGTGATGTACTATTAGTTTAACAATTTAGTTTGATTACACTTGTCTTCTGTTCTACTGTAAATTTGATTCCTGTCTTTATGTATTGGCATCTACAATGTCTGACAGAATATTCCCCACATAGCTACAAGCATGATATGATACCACACATTTCTTGCTTGGCTTGTCAGAATAGTAATTGAGTAGAATTAATGCCTGATTCATTTTGGTAGGTCATATTTTATGCCTATGAACAAAAGTTATATTGTAATATAATTATTCACTGGGTGTAAATTTAAGGCATAGTTTTTGGCCTGTGTTTGAATCAATAAATACTACATTGATTTTGAATAAAATAATGTCAAATTCTTAAATTATGGGTTGTACCAAATTATTCAATATTATTTATCAATTATCTTTAGTGTAGTTGCTCATTGAGATGAGCAGTATTTATTTTTGGCTTGTATTTTATATTTGATACATTTACCACATAGGGTACTGCTAAGTACTACCCAGAGGTGCAAATCTCATAAAATAAAATGAATGCATCTACAGTTTTGATATATTTCAGGTTATAAAGACATGCTGAATCTAATAATGTCAAAAAAAATTTCTAAAGATTTGTCTTCACATAATTAATTAGCTACATTGGAATTAACTAAAAAAAGGATTAGTTTTAATTAAATGGCTTAAAATGATACTAGTTAGTAAGCACACAAATGCAACAAGGTAAAATTTTACAATGAAATATTTTTATAACTAATAAGTACATATAGTAGTTTAAAAAATTTTATATGCAAGCAGCTTTGAAATACTTTATGTCTAGAAAATAGTACTAAGTTAAATTTTAGAAAAGAGTCTCATCAATATTGGGTCATTCCAGCATAGATCATAAATTTTAAAATGGCCTGTCACAAATCATCTCCAATCTGTTCAATTATAAGACCTGTTACTCTTTATAGTTAATGAATGATGAATCCCAAATGGTTTATGTTAATATATCAAATGGTTCAAAAGTCATGACCCACAGAAGTTTAGTACTGATGCATAGTGCCCACAGTCAGTAAAAGTCAGTATACAAAATATAGTAAGAAGTCATTAAATTCTAGCCAATGTCAGTAAAAATTATTACAGTCAGAAAATACTTGTCTATGTCAATAAAAAAATTTGTCAAAAAAAATATGTCAATAAAAAAATTTGTTCATTATAAATTTTGCAATATTGTGTTAATTTTGGGACAGTAAATGATATGAAATTTTGTCATGTATGTTAAAAGTTAAATTTTAACAAAAATAATGCAAAGCACAACCATTAGGCTTGCAGAAAATATACAAACATGACATATTATGATGTTAACTGAGAAATGGTTGTTAGGTTTTCCTACATCAGGGAATGACTTTCATTGTAAATTATGTTTAACAAATTATTTCCTAGGTAATGTAGTCATTCTAAATCTAAAATCATGTAATGTGTGCACAAAGTACTGCCAATGCTTCCAAATCACTATTTACTCAACCAACATGTTCAACCTCAAAGGAGTCTACCTCCACATATGTCAACAGTGTGCCAATAGAGCAGAAGTCATTTGAATTTTAAGCCATCAGAGTTGTATGTACTTCATTTTCTGATACCTTGTACTACTCTAATAATGACTGCTTTTAATAGTAATATATATATTATATTATTAGTAAATGAAAACTTTTCATTTATTCAATAACATGTAAAAATGACAACTAGTAAAAGATATGATCATTTGAGCATGAATTATTTGTCTGACAGTAAAATATCAATGGCCCAGATGTTAACTGGAAATTTTATCTATGTGTACAGTCAAAACTTATTGAATCAGGAACAGGTTGCTTGCATATTGTACACAATCATGGTGTTCATAATATATGATCTACTTATTGATTGAATTTGTTTATGACTCATCTTCAGATAATCTGTAGTAGACTACAAAGAGATGTAGTATTGTTTGTGACAGAAAAATATTGATGGCCTAGCTGTTTATCAAGGTCCAATAAACATTGCATAAAAATAATATAGAAAAAAGTATAGAACCAAATGTACTGTAGTAACTCAATTTGTCACTCCCCAAAGAAAATGATTTCATGATATTACTACTTTGAACAAACAATTAAAAAAATCACAAATATCCTAACTGCTATTAAAAGTAATCACAGGCAACAGCTTTTAGGATGCATAGTATTTCAGCATCTAATGTTCGATATCTACTTACAAATGTTAAGATGTATAATGTAATATTTTCTTATGTATGTGTACTACAGAATATGGATCAAAAGTTAAATTTTAATGCAAGTATTGATTGGTCTTAAATTTTAAACAATTAAATGACCTCATTGGATGAGGAAATTCTACTACATGAATAAAATAACATATAATGGAATAATGTCAATTTCTTAAGTATTCTAGAATTGTGGGCTGTACTAATTTATTCAATATTATTTATAAATCATTTTTATTCTATTGTTGGTCTACTTAATCATTGATATGGGCAGTTTTAGTTTGGACAACTTTTTTAGTTTAAGATATTTACCATATTTTTAAATCAGATAGATATGACCAGAATTCTGTGCAAAATTATTTTAGATAAAAAAACTTTCAATTTCATTAGATAAGAAAAATCTGCCCTGATTTTGAACAGTACAATAAATTGTTGGCATTTTTGAAGTAGGCATGTAAATGAAATATTTTTTTAGGTCAGATATGAACAGAATTATGTGCAAAATAGGAAATTAGATATTAACAGAATTATGCCCAAGTCAAAATTGTGCTAAAAATTATAAATGAAATAATTGAGTCAGATATTATCAGAATTTTGAAATATGAGACAGCCAATTAATATAGAGGGTCCTGGTTTAATTCCTGATCGAGTTACATAACTTTCATATCTTTAATTTAAATAATTAGATGGTTTAAAGGTACTCCAACAATTATTAGAACAAGCATGATGTCTTCTATTTACTTCACCAAATCAATTGTCAAATAATTTCAAATCCTAAAATATTACTTAAAAGCCTCTCAGCTGATACCTAAAGCATATTACAATATATGTGTAAGTGGTAGTCTATTTCACTACTTGCATGTTATTAATGCCTGTTTTTATGAGCAAATGTACCAACATATTTGTGTTAATATCTGTATTTATCCATTCCTGCCTGTCTGTATCTAAAAATCAGAATTAAAAGCTATAGTACCTATAAACCTAGTTTTCTACACAATATCACATACTTAATTCATATCAGCTGGTACTCAGTACATCACATGCACTTAATAACTACATTGCCAAATTTCTAAATAACTTGGTTTAGCAAACAATTCTATTTCCAGGATAATAAATTTCTACCTGGAAACAGGTTACTCTACTCTTTGCCCTTACCAACCATTGATGGGGTTATCCACATACATGAGCAGCTATAATTTTTCTCCTGGGGGAACAAGTCTGATTTTAGACCCCATCCCCTTTTTTCAAAAGTAAAAATTACCACCAAATTTTTCCACAAAAATTAACTGGTTAACTCTCTTTTGCCATATGTTTTTTGGTATTACTCATTTGTGTGGTATAAAACACAGAAGCTACCATGCTACCACAGCATTATGAACATTATTGAAAGACAACAGAGTCCACTACAGTTAATGTATGTAGCTATCTACTACACTGTATATTATCTTGTGTTATAATCTCATGCGCCCACAGTCAGGTACATATATATGCACTTATAATTTTGTGTTAGAATAACAGTCTGCCTGATAGGTGTTGTTATTCTAGCCTTGTCTTCTTTAATCATACTTTCTATCAGTACAAATACTTATCTACGGTAGCTGTACAATCTTAGTACAAGTCGAACATCATTCATTACCAATGGTTTACTTCGCCTGATTGTATTGACAATGCTGATAATTTAATTGCAACAAGCAAGTCCAATAAATAAATATCTTTTCACCAGAAAACAAGACTGTCCAGATATTCAGGACGCTTCACTTCCAACTTTACTTCAAAGCTAGTTAAAATTGATCCATCAAGAAAAGAATGGGCTCATTCTGACTTTTTTCAGTCAAGCTGGCTAAATTTGTTTTCTTGAGTACCACCTTATCTTCAGAAAACAGTGGATTCTTGATCACCCAAATTGGAAAAAATCGATAGAAATCACACCAGATTATGAATTGCCTGAAAATATGAAATTCAGATCCAGTATATGCCATACATACTATGCTAAATACATGGATCTAAAATACAAACCACAATTAACAGAATGGACTAAGTTGAGTTATAATTAAAAGACTGAATAAAAAAGTATGAGACGATATTGGAGTATAAGGTCAGGAAGGGAAAAAAAGGAAAAGGCTAAAAATCAGCACAGTATTGATTAGGATCAACAAAACATAAACAATTCAACAATTGCTAGCAAAAATATTAAACTTCCATGGCTATGGCTGTTAATGAATTAACCAAAGTTCAGGAAGAAGAAACTGAAGGTGGGAAATACACAGTACAGCCAACATTCTACGCACAATTTATACTGAAACAATCATGAATATTCCCTTTTATTCACATCCCAAATTACTTGACTTGTTAGAGAAGAATTATTTGGACTTCCAGTTGTACCAAAGAGCTATATTCAATAAAGTTTTGGTCAACGTTTTTTTGCTACTAAAACTTTACCATGAACAGAAGAATTGCATATATTATATGGACCATACTAATCATTCCAATTTCTTCTTCAAATGCAGAAAGGGGATTTTCAGTTTTGAAGCTCATCACTCTCTGTTGCAACAATCAATTGATGCTCTATTAGGGCTCAGAATAAATGCTACCCTCTCCCCCTTTTCCTTTTTTTCTCCCAGCACTTCTTTTTTCTTTCTTGCTACTCTCTCCCCTTTTCTTTCTTTCCTCCCCTCCTCCCTATTCCTTTTTTGCCCTCTCTTTTTTCCTCCCTCCCTACTTTTTGCCTTTTTTCTAACCCTCCTCCTTTTCTTCCTTGACCCTCTCCCTTTTTTTGGATTTCGGGGGGACACGTCCCCCTGTCCCCCTTGCTCAGGTATGCCCTAAACCTAAACATAGAATATGTGTGGAAACTAATAAAGAATTATGAAAAAATAAAATAGAAAATGTTCCTCAACGTTGATAGGTACACTTAGTAGCAATCTTGATAAATTCAAACGAAATATGGTTGGAATTCTCAGAGGAGCAAGGCGAGTGGTTTTACTAAGATATACTGCATTTGAAATACTTTGCATGAACGAGAACGTTCACACAGGCCAGTTTTCTCAATAAAAATTAGTACACTTCTGAAAATCAAAGTTTGAAGTAAACAATAGCCATTTATTTTTCATTTCTACATAAACAAAAGCAATTAGAAAATAAAAGTTACTACTCAAGGACAAAAAATCATGTTACACAGTGCAAGCAATAGCCGTTTAAATTGAAAGAGCTTAGATTTTATCCGTTTTCTTAATTATGATTTCATTGTTATTCTTTAATTCATTCAAAGAAGATAAATCATCCGATGATAGATAATTACTAGTCAAACGAGTGGAATGAACTTTATTGAGCTCAAGAATATGCCCAGATAACATGTGAATTTTTATTTCAACTAATGTTCTACATAAAGGGGTTGGGTTACCCACTTATCAAAAGTTGCTTTATGAAGTGCATCAACTAAAGGTGATATATTTTTAGGCAAATTAGTATTGTTGGTGGGTTGATTCACTATAACAAATTTGCCTACACACAATATATAGATGTTATTCCAGCACACCTTGCTAGTGATTATATAACTATTTTAGATGATCTTTCTTTAAACATTAAGGAAACTAATATCTTGTTTTCTTTTGACGTAGTAGCATATATCCATCTATCCCACTTGATAAAGCAATTGATGTAATTATGGATATGGCAACCTTATATAAAATTGATATTGGGAGTTGTGGTGTTTTGCTTCATGAAATCCAAATGGCTTTGGATATTATTCTTTTTAACAATATCATTTGTCAAAATAAAGATGTAGCTATGGGAAATCTTCTTGCGCCACTGATTGGTATTTGCTATATGCATTCACTAGAAACTAAAGCCTTTTCAATTTCAACCATGCCTTTATAAACGTTATATGACATTTTAGGTATGGGGCTGAAAAACTAAAAGAATTTCATATATGAACATACTGAACCATAATATTCGTTTCAGAATCGAAACTGAAAAAACAAACAGGTTAAATGAACCGTATGATGCACAACGGATGGATCAAATGAAAGCTCTAATAAAACCAACAACTCAAGATAATTTTCTAAATGTTAACCCTCATCGTTCTGAAGATGTAAAACGGAAGCCAATTTCTAATAAATTTCTTGCTATTGCCAAAATACGCAAGACTGAAAACAACTATAATGAAGCTTGTCAAGAACTAACCAGTATTTTACAAAGTAATGGTTATGATCTACACTTTGTAGAAATAATCCGTTTAAAATTTACTTTTCGAGATGAGAAATCAATGCATGTGAAAAAATGATTCCAGCACTTTGATAAAATAATTTCTATGTTATTATCTATAGTCTAAAAAATATTTCATAATAATTCTATTTCAATTTGTATAATGTGCATATTCTACTTGTTAAAGGGTATGAATAAGGCGTAAAGCCCAAAATTTACCATAATTATTCATCTGGAATTTCTGTCGTTTTTTATTTCTTTTAATTAATATTATGTTACACTCTCACAGAATAATTAAATTTTATATGAACCAATTAGTACCTAAATATTTAGATTCAATTCAAATTAAAGCTGTACAGCATTCATATTGAAGAATAACAGAAACTCGTTTTCTTCGAAGTAGAACTTATTCTACAGGAATAGATTTGTCACCTCGGCATCACCCGGTTAAATTTCCTTTTTTCGTTAACACCAAAATTATTTAATTAATACATATAGGTATTACGTACATTAATTATGTAGGTAATATAAAATAATAAAAATTATTAATATGGGTTTCAGGTGTTAATATTATAATTACCCAAAACTATAATCATGTAAAATATTATATAGATTTCGTGAAAGAAGTAGATCCTAAAAAGAAATTTTGCCTGAATAACTTCAAATTATGTGGATGTAAACACAAGAATAAATTAAAAATAAAACCGATTTGTTGATTAAAACTTTAGTAGGTATATGTGCAAGTTTGATGCCCTAGTACCTACCCGTGCTACAAATCATATTTCCGATTGGCACTCAAACAACCCCACCCGCCCGATAACATTGTAGTTCTCATGTCTAAAAATGATCTTTTCTGATAAACTAGTTTTGATATCACTGGATAGCCAATCTTTTTATGGGTATGAGCCTACAGTTGAACATTTCCATTTTAATTTGGTCGTAAAGCTTGTTTCATGTACCAATTTTTATGATTTTTTTGTTTTACTTGATTCACAGTTGTCAACCTATGTATAATGGATTTTAATATTGAAAAAATAATTAAAGTGGTATAATTAAAAACTTTAACATCTTACCAGTCGTTTTAATTTTTTTAAAGATTAGTATTCTGAGAAATAAAATGCTTTCTTTATAGCTATTAAAAACTGTAAGAAAAACAGTATAGAAACTACAAACCAATTAGAATGGTTGGTTAGAAAAATGTTTTATTAAGTAGCAGAAACAGTACATACACCAATTAGAATTTGGCTAACTGTTATGTTTCAAATTTTATCAAATTTGCAGAAATTATTAACTTTAGAAATAGCTGCGAGTGAATTAGGTATGACCGCCATTCATTTGTTTAAAAAATAAATAAAGAGGACATTAAAAACTATAAGAATATATACATTATAAAACAGACTTTATAAAGAATCACAAATAAAAAATCTTAAAATAAAAAGTACATCTGGATGGTGAGCAAACTAGTTTAAAATCACAATTTAAAAAATTAAACAACTGTAATTAAAATATAAATTATAGAAAAAATCATTGCTGATAACTGAACTTCAAATATAGACAACTTTAATCATATAAAAAATGCTATCACAGTTCTAGAAAAAATATTTGGTACCCCTACCTAAAATCTAATAAACAAATTGCACTCATGTCAAAGAGAATAGATTTAATTATTTTTTGAGCTCATACTTAGGTTGTATTTACTAGGTACCTACCTATTTTGCTTTGTACCTACATAGGTATACTTAATCCTATGGTTTTAAAATTTAAAATAATGTACGAATTTGTAAGGTTACATTTTGTATACCTAAGTATAGGCATAAGGCAGGAACATTTAGTCCATTACAAAAGCATATTATCTTCTTGTTACCATAGGCCGCCACTTAAAGAAATAGACATACACCCCCTTTCAAAAGAAACGCCGCGCCCTATAGGCCAAAACACCTCTCATTGTTGTGCCTCTATACTATTGAATAAACACATCTAGTAAAATTCGCAGTATATTTCTTAGTAGGTACAGTGTGCATGGTTATGACCTAGTACAGCGGGTGTTTCGAGTTATATAAGAATCAGTCGATTAATCTGATTGGATAACATATTTATCATTAGCACATTAAAATAAAATTAAGCATCACATCATTTCCTTTTTAGAAATAATACAATGCCCATGATCCTCTCTGGCATTCCTCAATTTCCAATAACAGAGGGTTCAACTTAGCAGATCAAATTACAAATCAAACTTTTGCCCAATCAAGAATACTCAAAAACCATGAACCTACTTCACCTGACAAAAAATGGCTACAGCAGACATTGCCCTTAGTGCTACTTGGTATACCCACACCATACTTAACTCAGATCACTTACCAATCACAATTCATATTCCACTGAAAGATACAATAAATGCAAATAAATCAAATCCAACAAAGCATACATACATCAACTTTCACAAAGCAAACTGTGCAAGCTTCACAGCAGACTTTGAACAACTAATATCCACACTAGAAAATGCTAATCGACATCCCCAC
>JAUYWI010080565.1:0-13237 GCA_034780595.1 Parotoplana pacifica
AGTATTGCAGGAACATGAAGAGTGACTCGATACTAGAAAACCACCAAAACAGCCGTGACAGTGGAAGACATTTTGGAGTTGTGGGCAAAATATCATTGATTCAAAGACCTTACATGGACATCCAACGGAGTTGCAAGATTGTGACTGTTGACTCGTACCCGAACAGTTTGCACCACCATTTTGAGGGGAAGGATTATCACAAGATCTTGATCGAGACTGTGTTCCCCCGCCGCAAGTAACAGAACAACTTGACCAAGCCGGCCACTGCCCCCAATTTCCATCAACTGAAATAATTTAGGACAAATGATCATCCATTTTTAAATACATTTTAGTTTGCTATTTTCACTGATTCCTTTTCCATTTTGAGCTATGTTTCTGTATGTGCATGAGCGAAGAAGGTCAAGCATAAGCAAAACAGTTTGGTAAGTGTGTTCATCGATTTCTATGTAATGCTTCGCTAATTTAAACAACTAAAATTGTGATGCCTCTAGCAAGTAATTTTTCTTCATGAAAGTTGATTTACTTTTTCAATCTGTCAACCAAAACATTATTCAATTCCTCATACTTAGTGTAGGTTATGAATACAAATGAAGGTCCATCCCCCATTTTGAGGGTTGCTAGAGTTGTTAATAAGGCATAACAACAATTCAATTCATCAGCACAATATAGAAACATACCCATGTTTATTTACTTAATTTGTATTCAATAGATACACTAAATATGAGTAATTGATTAATGTTTCGGTAATGGAATTTACCGTTTTTCATTACACATTTAATATTTTCGGATTTAGCAAAATTTTCACACCACATATCAGCTTGTTTATCGGATTTGTATAAATTACAAAATTTAACATCTTTGAATTGGATTTTTAATCTTTTGACTTCATTATAGAACTTTTAGAACTTCTAGTACAATTTAGTAATAAGTAACCACATTACTGTTAGTTTCTTTATAATTGTACATTTGAAGCTGGATAGTCCTTTTGTGTTAGTTTTTGGAAAAATTAATTAATTGTCTAAATAGTTATCTCGCAATATATTTCTTCAAAAATAGGCACCAGTTTATTAAGTCTATAATATTCGATTTATTATATAATCATGCATATTGGTGTTTATAAAATATCTTATTGTCTTCTATGAATTTAAGTAAGCCGTTTTTAGTTTTGTTTCAACCAGTTTATTGAATGATGATAGTAATCAGATTGGTCTATAGTTGCTAACATTTTCTTTACTAGTTCCTCTGTGTATTGGAATAATTTTTGCTCTATTTAATATGGCAAGATATGAATTTAGTCACACACAATGAAATGTCAGGACGTATTCTTTTTAAAAATTTGTGTGTGATGAGATCTATACCAGCCGATATTTTAGAAAAGAAACAAGACACCTAGAGAAACACAATATGTCAAATTATTCCAAATGAAATTTTGTAGATTGAGTGCAAAGTTCAGCTCAATCAAATAAGTCGATTTCGAACAGTTTGGGAAAAGGACTATGAGGGTTTGTTACACCCGCATCAGTAATAAAAATAACCTAATTTGTCGTACTGCAGAGAACAGCCACCGATCCTATAGCCGTTAAGAAATGGTTAAAATAATTGACCGAATATAATAATCTCTAATGATATCTATTTGACAATCAACAAAATATTATGATCGCTATTTACCATTCAACAAATAAATTGCTCTCTATTTACCATTCAACATGAAGAGTGATTCGATACTAAAAACCTACTAATGCAGCTGAAATGATTTTAGACAGACGATCACCCATTGTCTGACAATGGGATAAACGAAAATATTTACAGTATATAAAAGCTAAGTACAAATTTGTCGAAGTATTTGGTTTTGAAATTCATTTTGTCCCATTGTGCTTGAAGTATGACAAATTTTATCAAATTTGGGTGAAATGTTTAACCATAAAATGTTATTGATGTTTCATATTTCGTCTCGCTCGCAGAAATAGCCATTTTCACCACATATCAGCTTGCTAATCGGATTTGAATGGCGTACAAAATGTATCTTCTTTCAATTGGATTTGTTTGTAGGTTTTGACTTCATTATAGAACACAATTTAGTAATGAGTAACCGCATTATTGCTAGTTACTTTATATTTCTACATTTTGGAGCACGAAAGGCCATTTTGTGTTGATTTTTGGAGAAATTAATTAATTGTCTTAACAGATTTCTCGCAATAAGTTTCTTCAAAAATATGCACCAGGTTTATTAAGTTTCTAATGCTACAGACACCAACTGTACTTTGTCTGGTCCTTGCTTTCACCCTTTATACATTTTTCAAGAGCATTTTTCTGCTAAATGTCAAACAATTCTATTCACTGGAAGTATAAAATCTTTTATCCAATAACATTTCCTGGCACTGATTTGCTTTATCAAAATAGTTTTAATCAATAACTTTTGTTTCAAACTATAATCTGCTCAAATTATTAGAATTGTTCTATAATTTTTTTAAATTATTGACCGAATATACTTTTTCTTATAAGGATTGTTCTTTTGTCTATTAACAACAAAAATGATCTCCGATCAATAAATAGAATGATCTGTATCAACCCCAACAACTCTGCTGATGAGTGACTCGACACTCAAAATCTACCGCAGCTGCTGTGACAATGGCAGACATTTTGGACATGTGAGTAAATTATCATTCATTCAAATACCTTACCTGGACACCCATCGGAGTTGCAAGATTGTGACCCTTCACCTATACCCGAACAATCTACACCACCATTTTGAGGGGCTGGATTATCGCAAGATCTTGATCGAGACTGTGTTCCCGCTCCGCAAGTAACAGAACAACTTGACCAAGCCGGCCATGGACTCCAATTTCCATCAACTGAAATAATATTACAGAGAGATCACCCATTTTTAAAAATAGAATAAATGCATATTAATAACATCTCAGGGCAATTATATCGAGGAATCTGCATATAAAATTGATTTTTCCCATTGCAGTTAAAGTATTGCAAATGTTATCAAATTTGGTGAAGTGTTTAATCATAAAATGTTATTAGTGTTTCTTATTTTGCCCTTTTTTACGCCAGGACAACATTAGATAATGAACAGAGACTCCAACAACTCAAAATTAAAATTTACGCCATGGCTTCAGATACTGTCAATATGAGGATCAATGTAAAAGTAGCAAGCAGAAATGGCTATCGACCTACTCAACATTTTACTTGTGTATGGCCAATCAGAATAATTATCTAATAAATTCAAACAAAATTAAATCAATGATTACATCTGACAAAGACATCATGGAAAACTTTAACATAGAACAGCCACGTAAAAGAAAGGATTCATAGAAAGAACAAAACTTCTAACCAATCATCTGAAAGTAAGTAGAAACAAAGAAGAAAATATAATTTCATATGGTTCTGAGAGATGGACATTCCATAAAAGCAATAAGAGGAAATTCGAAGTTTATCAAATGTGCCAAATATCACTTGTATGGCACCAAGATTTCAAAAGCATTTGTGTCAAATTTTTCCGATTTCCATTTTCTGGAACTTTAATGGCATTTTCAAAAGAGATTTTTAAACAATGACATTTGTTGAAGGATAAAAAACTGATCTCTATGTGCGATTCAACAAATCAATTGATCTCTAATTACCAATCAACAACTATAATGACCTCTATTAGGCGGTACAAAACTGCGGAGTATTGCAGGAACATGAAGAGTGACTCGATACTAGAAAACCACCAAAACAGCCGTGACAGTGGCAGACATTTTGGAGTTGTGGGCAAAATATCATTGATTCAAAGACCTTACCTGGACATCCAACGGAGTTGCAAGATTGTGACTCTTGACTTGTACCCGAACAGTTTGCACCTCCATTTTGAGGGGCTGGATTATCACAAGATCTTGATCGAGACTTTGTTCCCCCTCCGCAAGTAACAGAACAACTTGACCAAGCAGGCCATTGCCCCCAATTTCCATCAACTGAAATAATTGTGGACAGAGAGATCATCCATTTTTAAATACATTTTAGTTTGCAATTTTCACTGATTCCTTTGCCCTTTTGAGCTATGTTTCTGTATGTGCATGAGCGAAGAAGGTCAAGCATAAGCAAAACAGTTTGGTAAGTGTGTTCAGCGATTTCTATGTAATGCTTCGCTAATTTAAACAACTAAAATTGTGATGCCTCTAGCAAGTAATTTTTCTTTATGAAAGTTGATTTACTTTTTCAATCTGTCAACCAAAACATTATTCAATTCCTCATATTTAGTGTAGGTTATGAATACAAATGAAGGTCCATCCCCCATTTTGAGTGTTGCTAGAGTTGTTAATAAGGCATAATAACAATTTAATTCATCAGAACAATATAGAAACATACCCATGTTTACTTAATTTGTATTCAATAGCTACACTAAATATGAGGAATTGATTAATGTTTCGGTAATGGAATTTACCGTTTTTCATTACACATTTAACATTCTCGCATTTAGCAAAATTTCACACCACATATCAGCTTGTTTATCGGATTTGTATAAATTACAAAATTTAACTTCTTTGAATTGCATTTTTAATCTTTTTGACTTCATTATAGAACTTTTAGAACTTCTAGAACAATTTAGTAATAAGTAACCACATTATTGTTAGTTTCTTTATAATGGTGCATTTGAAGCTGGATAGTCCTTTTGTGTTAGTTTTTGGAAAAATTAATTAATTGTCTAAATAGTTATCTCGCAATATATTTCTTCAAAAATAGGCACCAGTTTATTAAGTCTATAATATTCGATTTATTATATAATCATGCATATTGGTGTTTATAAAATATCTTATTGTCTTCTATGAATTTAAGTAAGCCGTTTTTAGTTTTGTTTCAACCAGTTTATTGAATGATGATAGTAATCAGATTGGTCTATAGTTGCTAACATTTTCTTTACTAGTTCCTCTGTGTATTGGAATAATTTTTGCTCTATTTAATATGGCAAGATATGAATTTAGTCACACACAATGAAATGTCAGGACGTATTCTTTTTAAAAATTTGTGTGTGATGAGATCTATACCAGCCGATATTTTAGAAAAGAAACAAGACACCTAGAGAAACACAATATGTCAAATTATTCCAAATGAAATTTTGTAGATTGAGTGCAAAGTTCAGCTCAATCAAATAAGTCGATTTCGAACAGTTTGGGAAAAGGACTATGAGGGTTTGTTACACCCGCATCAGTAATAAAAATAACCTAATTTGTCGTACTGCAGAGAACAGCCACCGATCCTATAGCCGTTAAGAAATGGTTAAAATAATTGACCGAATATAATAATCTCTAATGATATCTATTTGACAATCAACAAAATATTATGATCGCTATTTACCATTCAACAAATAAATTGCTCTCTATTTACCATTCAACATGAAGAGTGATTCGATACTAAAAACCTACTAATGCAGCTGAAATGATTTTAGACAGACGATCACCCATTGTCTGACAATGGGATAAACGAAAATATTTACAGTATATAAAAGCTAAGTACAAATTTGTCGAAGTATTTGGTTTTGAAATTCATTTTGTCCCATTGTGCTTGAAGTATGACAAATTTTATCAAATTTGGGTGAAATGTTTAACCATAAAATGTTATTGATGTTTCATATTTCGTCTCGCTCGCAGAAATAGCCATTTTCACCACATATCAGCTTGCTAATCGGATTTGAATGGCGTACAAAATGTATCTTCTTTCAATTGGATTTGTTTGTAGGTTTTGACTTCATTATAGAACACAATTTAGTAATGAGTAACCGCATTATTGCTAGTTACTTTATATTTCTACATTTTGGAGCACGAAAGGCCATTTTGTGTTGATTTTTGGAGAAATTAATTAATTGTCTTAACAGATTTCTCGCAATAAGTTTCTTCAAAAATATGCACCAGGTTTATTAAGTTTCTAATGCTACAGACACCAACTGTACTTTGTCTGGTCCTTGCTTTCACCCTTTATACATTTTTCAAGAGCATTTTTCTGCTAAATGTCAAACAATTCTATTCACTGGAAGTATAAAATCTTTTATCCAATAACATTTCCTGGCACTGATTTGCTTTATCAAAATAGTTTTAATCAATAACTTTTGTTTCAAACTATAATCTGCTCAAATTATTAGAATTGTTCTATAATTTTTTTAAATTATTGACCGAATATACTTTTTCTTATAAGGATTGTTCTTTTGTCTATTAACAACAAAAATGATCTCCGATCAATAAATAGAATGATCTGTATCAACCCCAACAACTCTGCTGATGAGTGACTCGACACTCAAAATCTACCGCAGCTGCTGTGACAATGGCAGACATTTTGGACATGTGAGTAAATTATCATTCATTCAAATACCTTACCTGGACACCCATCGGAGTTGCAAGATTGTGACCCTTCACCTATACCCGAACAATCTACACCACCATTTTGAGGGGCTGGATTATCGCAAGATCTTGATCGAGACTGTGTTCCCGCTCCGCAAGTAACAGAACAACTTGACCAAGCCGGCCATGGACTCCAATTTCCATCAACTGAAATAATATTACAGAGAGATCACCCATTTTTAAAAATAGAATAAATGCATATTAATAACATCTCAGGGCAATTATATCGAGGAATCTGCATATAAAATTGATTTTTCCCATTGCAGTTAAAGTATTGCAAATGTTATCAAATTTGGTGAAGTGTTTAATCATAAAATGTTATTAGTGTTTCTTATTTTGCCCTTTTTTACGCCAGGACAACATTAGATAATGAACAGAGACTCCAACAACTCAAAATTAAAATTTACGCCATGGCTTCAGATACTGTCAATATGAGGATCAATGTAAAAGTAGCAAGCAGAAATGGCTATCGACCTACTCAACATTTTACTTGTGTATGGCCAATCAGAATAATTATCTAATAAATTCAAACAAAATTAAATCAATGATTACATCTGACAAAGACATCATGGAAAACTTTAACATAGAACAGCCACGTAAAAGAAAGGATTCATAGAAAGAACAAAACTTCTAACCAATCATCTGAAAGTAAGTAGAAACAAAGAAGAAAATATAATTTCATATGGTTCTGAGAGATGGACATTCCATAAAAGCAATAAGAGGAAATTCGAAGTTTATCAAATGTGCCAAATATCACTTGTATGGCACCAAGATTTCAAAAGCATTTGTGTCAAATTTTTCCGATTTCCATTTTCTGGAACTTTAATGGCATTTTCAAAAGAGATTTTTAAACAATGACATTTGTTGAAGGATAAAAAACTGATCTCTATGTGCGATTCAACAAATCAATTGATCTCTAATTACCAATCAACAACTATAATGACCTCTATTAGGCGGTACAAAACTGCGGAGTATTGCAGGAACATGAAGAGTGACTCGATACTAGAAAACCACCAAAACAGCCGTGACAGTGGCAGACATTTTGGAGTTGTGGGCAAAATATCATTGATTCAAAGACCTTACCTGGACATCCAACGGAGTTGCAAGATTGTGACTCTTGACTTGTACCCGAACAGCCTGCTCCACCATTTTGAGGGGCTGGATTATCACAAGATCTTGAACGAGACTTTGTTCCCCCGCCGCAAGTAACAGAACAACTTGACCAAGCGGGCCATTGCCCCCAATTTCCATCAACTGAAATAATTTAGGACAAATAAATGCATAACATATATGTAGTAGCTAAGGAGAATTATATCGAGGAATTTGCAGTTGAAGTATGGCAAATGTTATCATATTGGGTGAACTGTTTATCAATCATAAAATGTTGTTACTCTTTCTTTTTGTGCAATTTTACTCAAAAGCAACATCAGATATTATTGATTCTATGATTCTATGATTCTATTGATTGTGTTTCGTACATTGCATAATTTTATAAGATTTTATAAAATAGAGCAACTTTACATTAACGGCGATTAAAGTGATTATTTGCACATACCTCTGTAGTTATATAATTATTACTCATTATCTATAAAAGTTGTCCCAATTAAGCGATCTTTGTTCCCAATAATCCGAATATTTATAACACTGTACAGATACAAATGATTCCGTAATTTACCAATTGTCCCAATCAATAAAAGGGTTTTCCGGTGTCCCAATAGCGCAGATTTTACAGTAATGTGCTGTTATGTGTTTAACATGTGATTGGCCGTATTCGTATAATATTGTATTATTATTTATTAAAGGGCATAGTTTCATTTTATGGTTTTCCAAATCACTGTTTCGTTCCTTTGTACAGTCAAATATTTGTAAACCACTTTCGTTGTTATGTCATTGTGATGTCCCCCAAAATTCCTTTAGGATTTGAAACTCTCAAGCAGTCAAATACCCATATTTATTTCTAAATTGTTCTGAGGAACTAAATTTGCCAAATTGCTTGTTATTTTATTTGATAAAAGTAAGATATAAAGAAAACAATATCAATTTAGACATGAAGTTCACTAAGTGCATGTGATTTAAAAGCTACAATAAAAAGTTCTTTAAAGTCAGTAGCCGACCCATTCCGCGTCTTTTCATCTCGGTAGGTGGGTTGGCCAGCACGCCCGACAGGCGCGACCGCTTTTTAGCTCTTCCTCTCAGGTCGCATCTCCTCTGGTTGATGGTCTTTTTAAGGTCCGTAACTCCCATTGAGCGAAGGTCCGCGTTAGTGACAATTTGGGGAAAGTGCACACCGAGAGCGTTTCTAATTAGGGCTCGGTGGATTTCATTGAGTCGTCCTGCTCTTGTCTCGGAAAAAAGGTAAGGCCTCCAACCCATAAGCCAACACTGGTTCAACTGCTGTCCTCAACAGCTTAAGTTTCGATTTTTGGTCGACTGGGGAGTTAAATATTGCTGATAACTTGCGAGCAGCTGTCCAGGCTAAGCACTTTCGGTGTTGGAGAATGTCGCCGGCGGAGCGAGACTTTGCGCCAAGGTATATGGAGTTGTCCACTGGTTCGATTGTGTCGCCGTTTGGCAGGATCAGTTGGTTTTTCGAAAGGCCAACAAAAAGGACCTTAGTTTTGGGGGCACTGGTGTGTAGGCCCAGCAGGTTGGCAGAATTTGAAAGACGTTTAACTGACGATTGTGCGGAGTTGTGATCGCGGCTGAGAATGGCTAGGTCATCTGCGAAAGCTAAGTATGGCAAGCACTCTTCAGGGTGACGTGAGCTTTTGCGACGTGTTAGCTGATAGGCCCCAAGTTCAAGATTTGCGTCTCGTAGCACGGCGTCCAGCACAATGACAAAAAGGAAAGGGGCTATAGTGTCGTTTAAATCTACAGCGTTCTCGGATGAAGCAAAAAACTATTTTTAATTCTAATTTTTCTCTAAAGATTTTTCTGTTTGGATAAAATTCAAAATTAAAATAACCAAATTTGTGCGTCAAATGCAGTAATTTTGGTGTACTACCACCCCTCCACAGTATCATTTCTAATACGATTCACCTCATAAGGTGAAAAATGAATAATTATGGATACCAGTTATTTAAAATAATCATTGCTATCTTTTAATAAAATGATTTTTCAATAGATAGGAACCTAAATCCAAAAATTGGTCAGTTCTGAAAATAAGTAACCTGTATGTACTTTCTAAATAATAGAGTTGCGTATTTTATATCTTTCAAAACCCCTCTAATTACATGAATTACCCCCCCCCCTCCCACATATTCAAATGCAGGGGGTATCTTAAACGCCTCTCCACAGTAACAATTGACAACATTTCGATAAATGATTTTTCAGATATTAAATCAAGCCAAATTGTTTTTATTTAAATCTGAACCTCACAAGTAAACTATTTGTCAATTTGTACCTAACAAAATGTTGGAAATGGCCATCTACATTCTGTAGACCTAAAGCCAGAGGTTTGGTTGATATAAATGCATTTGTTACTGCGCGGGGCGAGTTCTGGACACCACAATTCGGGTTCCCACAATATTTTTTATTTCAATTTCCATGCAACTTTATATTTGTATAATTGACATGGTAGAGTTACTAGGTCGCTAACTACGACGCCAATAATTTGTATGTTATGAATAAGCATTCAGTATTAGTGACCAGATTGTATTTAATAAAAATTTAAAAAAAACAGTAGTACCTCAAAATTCATTCTTCTTATATGAATATCAAAAATCTAGAATGTGAAGAAAATTAAAAAATCTTTCATTAGATATGATGTAAAATGTAGCATTTTGAAAAAAATATCCTCTTTCTTATCTGTAATTTCCAAGCTTTTAAGCCTCATTATCATGCTTTCCATGCTCTGTGAGAACATGGTATCCCAAAATTTTCACCGGAGCAGTAACAAACAGCAATATTATATAAAATTCTAATACGATCAAATTTAACTTCCCACCTCAGCTGTCTAATGACATTTAAATTTTATATTAAGTTTATATAAAAGTGCACATGGGGAAGACAGCATAGATACAAAATAAGAAAAACAAATTTATTATCCTAATTTAAACATGTAGGTACATCTAAATAGATGATAAATAACGGCCCTTGTAGATACATATATAGGAACTGACAATACAAACACGTGAATATTACATATCATATCAAAAACACATGTATTCATTTGTGCTGCACACAACACTAGACTACATCCTATCAATTTGGACAAGTAGTTATTTGGTGACACTAGTTTTGAGAAGATTCCACAACTATAATTAGGGTGACCAGGATAGCTAAGATTGCATTACATGCGTTAAGAGGGAGATCTGAAGGATAGCCAATTCTCAATCAAGAACTGAGTTGTTTGTCTAACTGTGGTGATACAACACCCAAGATAAATATTATGAACCATGTCCATGCAGCTACTTAATTGCTCCATGCTATCAGCACGTGTTAAGAGCAATAGCAAAAGTCCATCCTTGTCGTATATGTCCAGATCAAAACTGGTAGGGCTTCTTGTTGCCAAGCTAATCACCCAACCACAGGTATCATCAATAAAAAGTGTTTTATGATCATTAACATTACAAAGATGTTTAAAGTAGATAAATCAGCAACCTGGAGTTGGTATAATCTCTGTACTCAAATGATTTTTAATTGGGTCTAGTGTGTTGGCTAATTTGCCACTTTTTAGAATATTTTACACATCCGTATAATTGTTGATAAACAAAAGTGCAACAAATACGAAAAATGAATTCTTTGATTTACATACACTACAGGAAATCCTGTTTATATAATTTTGGAATTTCATTGGTGAAAAATAGATTGATGGATAACAATTAGCACTAATTTAAAGGCCTTTCGATTGTATAACATGTTTTGACTTCACAAAAAAAGATATTTATTTATTTATTGATGCAATTTTGTACATAATAAAGTCATAGCAATGAGAATCTGAAAGACTCATTTTAGTCTTTTCATATTACCTAATCTAATTTCTATACCTGACCAAAATAGAATAGGTATAATCCAATTTCTATACCTGACCAAAATAGAATAGGTATAAACCAATTTCTATACTTGATCATAATAGAACAGGTATAAACCAATTTCTATACTTGATCATAATAGAACAGGTATAAACCAATTTCTATACTTGATCATAATGTTGTACAACTTCTCTTTCTTGATCAACTTGAAAAATCAATAAGTGATTAATTATGTTTTTAGGCATACAAGAAAAATAGTTTATTCCCATAACAGTGTACAAGTTGGATAAAAAATACATTAACAAAAACAAAAAGTATTGTAGCTATTTCTATAAAAGAATTAAATTAGTAATAACAATTACAGTAGTACCTACCTACCTACGTAAAATATAACGTGTATCATCAAAAATTGAATCACTTCTAAATAGCTAACTTCTTTAGGTACTCAATAAATGAAAATACGGACAAGTTTTGTGTTGATGGATGTCACCAGTTGCTTGCTGAAAGTCAAAGGTCTCTACAATTTTAACAGATCAGTTTCCGGAGCGGCATCCCAAATAATTTTTTGCACCTCTCGGAAATTGGGATGATCTGATCCGCAGACAAGCCCCAACAGAACTGCTTCGCTGGTGGTCAGATAAACGCCCGATTGTTTCATGCGCTCAAATGCATATTTTCTACAATAAATGAGATCAAATGCATATTTTCTACAAGGAATGAGTTCAAATGCATATTTTCTACAATAAATGAGATCAAATGCATATTTTCTACAAGAAATGAGTTCAAATGCATATTTTCTACAAGAAATGAGTTCAAATGAATATTTTCTACAAGAAATGTGTTCAATGCATAAAATTATTGGTGATACTACATCACACATAACTTGTACCTATTTGAATCTTTGCTTCAGGATAATGAAACAGGCAAAAATAAAATTCACATATCAAATATTCTTTTAAATTAATTATACTACTTTAGAAACATGCTTACAACTAAGAAAAATAAAAAATAAGAGCGACCTAGGTTTCGGTTTATTTTATTTGTTTCAAACATTAAAATTTGTCAATATGAATTATTACAGAATACCTTGGAAATTAATAACAATTTTTTTATACAAAAATGTCTAAATGGCAATTAGGAAACTTAACAATGGAATAAATAGAAAAGGGCATCGGAAATGATAGAAATCAACTTAAATATTACTATAAAGAATAATATAGGATGATTTATTGTTTTCTAATTGAGGATTATAGAAATATGTGCATAAGTCATCAAAATTAAGCCAAGATCAATTATGTAAAAGATCAATAGTGTCATGTCCAGAAGTGGTCAAACTGCCTTGATGGTATTGTTGAATATAATCCGTCTGTTTAAAAAAACATTAAATAAATTATTAATCGTATAAAATCTATAACCTGTGGATTTTAATTTAGATATATGTATATTTAATTTGGAAACCAGCAATAAAATTAAGAATCATAAAACAAGAACTTGATTTTCGATGAATAGCACAAAGGTAGCGAAATTATTCCCGCATCTAAACCTAATTGTAAATTAGCATGTAAAGATAAAATAACAAGTTCCACGTCCAATTTGTCTTACAGTAAACTGTAACACTAATTAGGTAATATTTACCTTCTTCAATGTAAACTTTGCAAAAGCAGTATGTAGGCGAAACTTCTAGAAGCATCAAGACTTGGCTTAGCCAATATAGATATGACACCAAGAAGCGACCACATATAAACTCTGCCGATGATCATTTCAGTACACACATTAATTTTGATTTTGAGAAGAACAAGATTGCACTAACTCTTCTTGAACATAGTTCTGACACCAAACAAAGCAAAATGAATGAAAAATGGTGGATTGCTAGGACTTAACGCCGAT